>CAUYQV010198624.1:0-16617 GCA_963574575.1 Galagoides demidoff | reverse complement strand
CCCCGGTTAAGAAATCCCCACCCCTCACCTGTACCAATCCAAATCCTCCTTTACTAGTGAAATCATCAACCACCAATGCAAATCCTCCTTTACTAATGAAATCACCAACCACCAATCAAAAGTGTACTCGTACCCTTCTTCCCTTCTTGCTTTCTGTACCCCATAAAAACTTCCTCCACCCCGGATTCAAGGCTCTTCCTCAGTGTGTACACCAGGAGAGTCCAGGCCTAGGCGTGGCCCGGGCCTGAATAAAACTCACCTCTTGCTTCTTACATCGGAGTGCATCTTGGACTGTTTGTTGGGGCCACTTGGAGGAAATTTTGGGCATAACAGAGATGGGTTGAGTGAGGCAGTGGGAAGAGGGGAATGTTGGAGAAAGGGCCGCAAGTCCACCACCCTGGGCCAGAAAGTGAGGTGCCCACACTTGGAGTTAGCAGACTCAGAGGCAGGGACCCTCCAGAGTCCTCTTGCCCTCTTGGCGTTGGAGGGGATGAGGGGGCTTCCCAAGGCTGGCATCCTTTTGTGGTTCTTTTAGCATTTCAAGACCAAACAAGAGGCTGGGTGTGGTGACACATGCCTGTAATTCTAGCACTCTGGGAGGCTGAGGTGGGTGGATTACCCTGAGCTCACAGGTTCAAGAGCAGTCTGAGCAAAAGCAGGACCCCATTTCTAAAAATAACCAGGCATTGTGGTAGGCCCTATAGTCCCAGCTACTTGGGAAGCTGAGGGAAGAGAATCACTTGAGCCCAAGAGTTTGTGGTTGCTGTGAGCTATAATGCCATAGTACTCTACCAAGGGTGACAAAGTGAGACTCTGTCTCAAAAAAAAAAAAAAAAAGATCAAACAAGAGAGGTGCACCCCATGCAAAAAGCAGCTGAGTGCCTCTTTCCTGGTCTCTTTTGTGGCCGCGCTGCATCGGAGGTCCTAATGTTGGGCAAAGTCCCACCTTCCCACCATCACTCAGTCTGTGCTCAGCTGGGTCTGAAGTTTTAGTATTTATCTGCTATTATGCCTCACCCTGGAGTCCATCTAAGTCAAGGTGACCAGATTTTAACATTGGTAAAGTGGGACACCATTGACAGGGTGGCGGGGGGAGGGGGAGGGGGAGGGCACCTGGGGGCGGGGCCTGATAACAATGCAAACTTTGATAAGCAGTTCTCAATAATCAGTTCTCAATAATTATTTGTTATTATCAAAGTTTAACATTATAAAATTAACAAAAATAATATAAAACTCATATCCTGGCGAAATAGCCACATGGCAGCCAAAAACCGTATATTCCCTTTCTGTTCTCTCGTGTTCCCTAGCTTGTGGTGCATTCTTTCCAAAAATCGGGTCTTTTTAAAAACGCTGCAGGATGCGGGACAAATTGTTAAAAATCGGGACTGTCCGGTCACCTTAATCTAAGTGCCAAAATAAGTGACCCCTCTACAACTCCAAGTCCCCTTTTTTGAGCCTCCCTGGCTGCTGGAAACTGCAGGAAGGAAGTAAAGATCTTCTCCCAGGACTCTCAGAGGCACAAAGCCCTGCCACCACCGATATTTTTATTTTGTTTATGTTGACACAGTCTCACTCTGTTGCCCTGGGTAGAGTGCTATGGTGTCATCATAGCTCATTAGCAACCTCAAACTCCTGGGCTCAAGCAATCCTCCTGCCTCAGCCTCCTGAGTAACTGGGACTACAGGCACCCATCACTACACCAGGGTAGTTTTTCTATTTTTAGTACAGATAGGGGGTCTCATTCTTGCTCAGGCTGGTCTTGAACTCCTAAGCTCAAGGGATCCTCCTGCCTTGGCTTTCCAGAATGCTGATGATACAGGGTTCCCCCAATCAAGGCTGGACAGGGGACCTCAGTTTTCCTAGGCTTGGGAAAGTTCATGAAGGGAACGCCCTGACCTTTTGCCCTGAGGGACTGCATTCATTCCTTTGTCGATAATGCTCTTTACCGTTGAAAACATGTTTTCACCTGCCAAGTCCTGGTCAAGTGAGATTCTCAAGACCTAATACCCCTAAATAAAAAGCCCATGGAGAGACTCCCCACTTGGTCTTTCCCCTGCCAGAAGCTCTGGTGCTTTTTACTTCCTCTGTATTCCTTTCTAATAAAATCCTATCTTACCACTGATCTGTGAGACCAAGGACCTACTGAAGAGAGAAATTCCAGTAACACTGGGATCACAGTCCTGAGCCACCACACCTGGCCGGATTTTGAACTCCAGCCCATGGAAGCGACAGAGAACACATTTTTGTCATTTTCAGCCACCCCATCATGGTGTTGCATCACAGCAGCTCCAGGAGACTCAGGTTCCCATCAATCCAGGCAAAAATAGAGATGCCAGCACAGGTTCAGGAGGGGTGCACACATACAGGCTTTGGCCTCCTTTTGAATTGACTTTGTTTATTACACTGGTTTCCCATTTATGGCAAAATTGAGCAGGAAGTCCAGGGAATCCCCAGGTCTTCTGCTCCCATATATGCGCAGCCTGCAGCCTCCCCCTATATAGTGCCCTTTGGCACCAGGGGGGCATCTTTGTTACCAATGATGGACCTGCATTGACAGATCACTGTCACCCAAAGTCTGTTGTTTCCAATAGGTTCATTCTTGGTATCACCACTTTCCTACTGATGGCAGGTTTTGCAGACCTGTCTTAACCTTCCTGAGCCCTGGGATATTGAAAAGAGCTATGATCACTGATGAAGAGATAAGGACACTCAAGGAAGCAGCTAATAAAAAGTAAATCCAGAGTGCTGGGTGTAGTGGCTCACGCCTACATTGCACTTTAGGAGACCAAGACAGGTGGATTACCTGAGCTCATAATTTTGATACCAGCCTGAGCCAGAGTGAGATTTCGTCTTTAAAAAATAGCTATTGTGGGCTTGGCGCCTGTGGCTCAAGTGGCTAAGGCGCCAGCCACATACACCTTAGGTGGGGGGTTCGAATCCAGACCGGACCCGCCAAACAACAATGACAGCTGCAACCAAAAAATAGCTGGGCGTTGTGGCGGGCGCCTGTGGTCCCAGCTACTTGGGAGGCCGAGGCAGGAGACTCGCTTGAGCCCAGGAGTTGGAGGTTGCTGTGAGCTGTGAAGCCACGGCACTCTACCCAGGGAGATAGCTTGAAGCTCTGCCTCAAAAAAAAAAAAAAGCTGTTATGGTGGGCGCCTGTAGTCTCAACTACTTGGGAGGCTGAGGCAAGAGAATCACTTAAGCCTGAGAGTTGGAGGTTACTGTGAGCTGTGATGCCAGGACACTCTACCGAGGGCAAAAAAGTGAGACTCTGTCTCAAAAAAATAAATAAATAAAGTAAATCCAGGACTGAAACCCAGATTTTGTGTCTCTAATCTATAACTTTTTTTCTTTTTAATACAATTATGACGCAGCTTTTTGGACTTGTGTTTATGTACCTGTCACTCACACACACACACACATACATACACAGGGCTTGAAAGGCAGTTCCTGATGGTTCTTTAGATCCTGCACAGCTGTGGCACACAGTAGGGGCTTAATAGATGTCTATTACATCGAAGTTGGAAGCTTTGTCTCAGTCCTCTGCTCTCATACACTGTCCTACAAACACGTCAGTAGCCAAAGTTCAACTCTCTCTCTTGCTAAATTCCCACGAGCGTCCTAGTAGGAAGGCAAGGATGAGCTTTCCATGCTGTCTGTAGCATAGCAGACTCCTGGCCATGTGGGCCCCCCAGCAGTGCTTCTCCGGGTGTGGGGTCAACACTCCCCCTAGCACACACCTTCTACTGGGGCAAAATAGGACACTCGGTTTCTGTTGCTTTGGTGGTAATTGCCCAAGGGCCTAGGAGAGGAAGTCAGAGAAAAGCCTATCTAAGCCCCCACCCAGAGCAGCAGGGAAATTCTGTGTCATCAGTTGCTGCCTCCCCTCAATGCAGGTGGTGTCCCTGCTCTGTGGTGAGCCACCCGCCTGTCCTGCTGTGCCTGTGAAGCACCCGCGCCCCCACCCCCCCCACACACACACAGAAAGATGACCCATCAGGACTGCTCTGAGCTGCTGCAAATGTCAGCAGCAGCCCCTGTCGCAGCTAAAGGTCAGCAGATGCGCTCTCTGGCATTTGGGGTCTGCAGGGGCTAATGTGTACTGTAAAGGCCTGTAGGGCCGGCACTGCATACTTCTTTTTTGTTTTGAGACAGAGTCTCACTCTGCTGCCCTGGGTAGAGTGCTGTGGCATCATCATACCTCACAGCAACCTCAAACTCCTGGGCCCAAGCTATCCTCCTGCCTCAGTCTCCCAAGTACCTGGGACTACAGAGGCCCACTACAATGCCTGGCTAGCTTTTCTATTTTTAGCATTTTGGGTTTTTTTTTTTTTTTTTTTGTAGAGACAGAGTCTCATTTTATCTCCCTCAGTAGAGTGCCGTGGCGTCACACAGCTCACATCAACCTCCAGCTCCTGGGCTTCGGCGATTCTCTTGCCTCAGCCTCCCGAGTAGCTGGGACTATAGGCACCTGCCACAACGCCTGGTTATTTTTTGTTGCAGTTTGGCCGAGGCCGGGTTTGAACCCGCCAGCCTCGGTATATGGGGCCAGTGCCCTACCCACTGAGTCACAGGCACCACCCAGCTTTTCTATTTTTAGTAGAGATGGGGTTCTCATTCTTTTTCAGACTGGTCTTGAACTATTGAGCTCAAGGGATCCTCCCTCCTCAGCCTCCCAGAGTGCTGGGATTACAGGCCTGAGCCACCATGCCCAGCAAGTCCTTCTAATTGGCTTCTGCAGGCCTAGTGCCAGGCTGGGCCCAGATGGTGACTCAGAAATGATGTCTCACGATACAGTGGCCCCTTATAGGAGCTGTGGTGGCCAAAGCTCAGCTGGCCTTGTTTATGCACTGTCCCTCTCTGGCTTGTAGGCTGGGCTTTGGGAGCCTGCCTCTCCTCCTTATAACGCTGCATTCAGGGCACCTTCACATACTCTGAGAAGTGACAAAAATAACAAGACCAAGAAGACTGGATCCAAATAGATGTTTTTACTTTGCTCAGACTGTGCCTCATGCAACGGAGGGAGCCAGCCAGGCCTATGGAGCCCCTTTTCTGCTTCCTGTTTCCCGTATAAAAAGGGTGTTGTCTGTCCTCTGGGCCTCTGTCCTCCCTCTGACTTTTCCTGGTGGCCTTTGTGTCTTTGCATTGCTCTGCTTTGCTTTCAGAGACCACAGAACTGTGAATGAGAGAGAAACGCGGTACAGATGTCTTTGGCTCCTGCCCTGGCGTCACAGAATGACTGATACAGGCTAGGAGTTTTGAGGAATGATGAAAAGTATGTGGTTCCCCCCTGCCCCCCACCAACTTCCAAGAATTAGTGGCAGATTCTAGGAGGGTGAAGATGGTCTGGGCTTAAAAATACTAGCACAGGGCTCGTACCTATAATCCCAGGACTCTGGGAGGCCAAGGCCAGAGGATTGCTTGAGCTCAGGAGTTTGAGACCAGCCTGAGCAAGAGTAAGATCCCATCTCTACTAAAAATAGAAAAACTAGCCATGTGTGGTGGTGGGCACCTTAAGTCCCAGCTACTGGGGAGGCTGAGGCAGGAGGATTACTTAAGCTCAGGAGTTTGAATTTGCTGTGAGTTAGGATGATGCCACGGCACTCTACCCAAGGCCCAGAATGAGACTCTGTCTCCAAAAAAGAAAAGCAAAAAACAAACAGATTCTGGCTTTGGAAGACTCCTAGGAGGGCCGCCCAGTGCTGACTGTGCCCTTCTGAGTTGGGGCCTGATGTCTACAAGTCTGACCCAGCACTAAGCACACGATTTTAGTTTTCTTCTTCCTGCTCTGTGATCTCAAGCATCTCCTCCCTGCTCCTCAGAGTACAAATTCTTCTTTCAATAAATATGCATCACGCCTGCATTGGGTCCCAGTTGCTATGCTAAGCTCTGTAGAAGCAGTGGCAAAAACCCCCAAAATAAAGACATGATTGCTGCTGGATTAGTTTCCCAGGGTAACGAGACCCACAAACTGGGGAATGTCCTGTCTCACGGTTCTGGAGGCTGGAAGTCTGACATGGAGGTGTCAACAGAGTTGGTTCCTTCTGAGGCCAAGAGAGAGAATCTGTTCTGGGCCTCTGTCTGGCTTCTGGTGGTCCGGGGGTGACTGTCAGAGGTCCCTGTCCTGTAGGAGCCTTGCCTTAACCCCTGCCTCTGTATTCTTCTCCCTGTGTGGGCCTCCAAATTTCCCTTCTTTCAAAGGACCCTAGTTATATTGCGTTAGGTATAATCCATCCTAACGGCCTAATTTTACTTCACTAGCTCTATAAAAACTGTATCTCCAAATAAGGTAATGTTCTACGAGGGAAGACTTCAACATGTGGATTTTTTCTTTTCTTTTTTTTTTTGGACAGAGTCTCACTCTCTTTACCTGGGTGGAATGTGGTGGTGTCATAGTTCACAAGAACCTCAAAATCCTGGGCTCACGTGATCCCCTGCTTTGTCCTCCCAAGCAGCTGGGACTACAGGTGCCCACCACAACGCCGGCTAGTTTTTAGAGACAGGGTCTTGCTCTTGTTCAGGCTGGTCTTGAACTCCTGAGCTTAAGCAATCCACCGCCTTGGATTCCCGGAGTGCTGAAATTACAGGTGTGAGCCACTACACCTGGTAACATATAGATTTTTAAGGGACACATGTCAGTGCCTAGAACCAGTGTCAGGAGTCCAGTGGGTGAGGAGGCAGTGCCAAAGGATGCACAGATGCCCACAAGCACATGCTCAGCAGCCTGCCAATCTGATGTGGTAGCTACGACAGGCTTCCTGTGGATGGTGACTGACTCTAAACACCAGAGGAACAAGTTGGAATTACCCAGGTGATGGGGAAGTGAGCACGGGGAATGATGTTTGGAGCTGAGAGAACAGCATGGGGGAATCCCTGAAACAACAAGGAATATGGCTCCTTTGAGAAGCGTGGAGAACTTTCATGTGGGGATAACACAGAGTAAGGGCCAGGACGGGGAGGGATGAGGCTGCAAGAAGGGAAGGCCTGGGTTTCAAGGGGGTTCCTTCGGTGCCATATGAGGAAAATTGGACTTCCTGGGGGCAGGAAGAATTGGCTGAGTGGTTTAAAGCAGGGGAATATGATGATTATTGTCAGCTTTCCAGAAGACCCCAGGCTAGGAAAAATTAGGAAGTTACAGCCCACTCAGAACGTGCCCAGGTGCAGAGGAAGTGCCAGAACCACAGGGAATCCTGCTCTCCAGGACAGGCTGAGCTGAGAGGGAGCAGGGAAGGTGTGTGTGTGTGTGGGGGGGGTGGTCAGGAAAAGCTCTCTGGCTATAGAGGAGGCCTCCACCCTGAGGAGCCAGGGGGCTGGTCTGTATCTATGCCAATGTTCTTGGGTTTGAACAGAGTTCATGTTTTGCTTTGTTGTTGCTATTTTTTTTTTTTTTTTGAGGCAGAGTCTCACTTTCGTTCCCCTGGTACAGTGTTGTGGTATCACAGCTCACAACAACCTCAAACTTGTTTCAAGTGATCCTCTTGCCTCAGCCTCCTAAGTAACTGAGACTACAGGTACCCACCACAACATCTGGCTATTTTTTTTTTTTTTTATAGATGAGGTCTGGATCTTGTTCAGGCTGGTCTTGAACTTGAGAGCTCAAGCAATCCGCTGGCCTCAGCCTCCCAGTGTTGGGATTTCTGGTGTGAGCCATAGTGCCCAGCCTGCTGCTGCTGTCTTTGTTAAGGGGATGTGAAATAGACTGAGCCTCACTGCATGATGTCACTGTCCTAACAGCCAGCTGTGATTCCTCCTCTCTGGTCGGGAAATCTCCCCAGGTTATAAAATTATCACATACATAGAAATAACAGTGGGGGCTTTCTGAGGAAGGGACCTGATGTCATATCCAGGACAAACAGGGAAGGTCCTTTTAGCTATACTGGACTCCTTTAAAACTATAATGGTTTATAAAAAATTTATATGACCTAGTATGCCACCTTGACTACTTTTGAAAGTGTTACCCACACACAGAGATCTGTCTCTATTGTGAGAATAGATGAAGTGCTAGGCACACAGGCAGATGGACGCAGTTAATTCCCATAATTGCCGTCAAAGTAGGAGCTAAGGAGACTGCCATTTTACAGATGAGAAAGCCGAAATTCAGGACACTGAGCTGATGACAAAGCTGCACAACAGTAAGGGTGAAGCTGGGATTGGATTCTAGGCTAGGGTCTGTGTGGTAAAATGCTCTTGCTAGCTCACCTGAAGTTCAGTGTATAAGATTAGACAATTAAGTTTGAGAACTCGTCCTAGACAAAGTGCTCCGTACCTCATTGCTATCACTAGTGTCACCTTTGAAGGACTCCCCGTGGCCATCTGGTGACCATAGTGATACTCAACAAAGAGATATGTAGCACTTTTTCTAGGATCAGTTTACAAAATTAATTGTCTGACCTCGAATATATACTATTCCTGTTTTCAATCATATAAGTTTATTTATAAGGTCTGACAATTAATCTCATGAACTCACCACTATGCCCAGAACTGACAAAAACATTGCAGAACTTTGTTGAATTGTGTGTCAAAATGGTTTCTGTGAGAAGCATAGCAGACAAGTAAACATTGAGAGAAAAACAGGAAAATCTTAACTAAAAATCTTGGCCAACAACTCACAGCTCTTGCATCATGACAGCATACCAGCTCTCTTGGCCCTGTGAGGAAATTTTTAGGCAGTAAACAAATACCTGTATGGGAACATCCTCCCTACTCACCTGATTGGCCTCCAGTGACTTTTTTCTTTACCCAAAAATAAAGGAAATATTGAAAGCAAGGCCTTTTGATGACATTTAGGACAGCAAGGGTAATAGGACACCAGCCCTGGTAGCCATTCCAAAAAAACAGTTCTGAAATTTTATTTGAAGGATGGACTAGATTGGCATCCTGCATAGCCTTTTCTCAAGGGGAGCACCTAGAAGGTAACCATGGTGATATTCAGTAGGGAGGTATGGAGCACTTTTTAAGGAACGAGTTCCCAAACCTAACTTTCTAACTTCATACATACCGTTTCATTATGTGTGTTTATCCTGTTACTAAAGAGCTTTCTAGTTCTAGAGATAAAACCAAGGATGTGCTCTTTTCCTTCGCGGTGAGTGACCGTTTACCTAGAAAAATAAACTTTCAAGAAATTGATCAAGCCAAGACTCACTTTTTGTCTTGGGGACAAAGGAAGGATCCCTAAAAGGTCCTGCAGTGACCCCATCCAGCAGGATGTGCAAAGCCCCAATTCTAGCCATTGGGACGGCAGGGCCAGTCCTGGGTGTCCACTCCCGGCTGTCCCATGTGGGTCAGGTACAGTCAGGGCAGAGGCAGTTGAAGGCCTTTGTATTCAAGCCTTTTGTTCTTTTTGGTGGTGGTGGTGGTGGGGTCAGGTAGGGATCGTGGATTCCCAAGAATTACATACATACACCAGACAAAAGGTGGTGTTAAGGAGACTTGTCATTTCCCCTTCAGTATAACTACCTCCCCTGATACTGTCTTCAAAACAAACAGTTGGGGAAAAAAAGACTTCATAGGGATCCCCGGTCCCATCTGTAAAAGCCTGAAGCTACCCAGGGACAGTCCTTAAAGGAAACCTGCAGGAGTTTTCAGGGTAAAATATGTAGCAGCCTCCCCTATGACCTTCCAATGTCCCACTAAAGTCCCTGAAAAAGAAATCCGCCACATCACACCAGCAACGACTGTCAGCCTATTTCTGCCTAGGAGGGATCTTTGGCAACTCCGCGGAAGGCGGCAATGCAGAGCAATGTGCTGGGCCCGCCGCAGGGAGGTGCAACGCCTCTTTCCCGCACATAAAAGCACTGTGTGCGCCCACCGGGTCCCGAGACAGCCTGCTCTCCGTTTCAGGGCTGCTGTTTTTTTTGTTTTGTTTTTGTTGTTGTTAAAGAAAACACAAGCTGAACTCAACGCCTGCGCAAGCGGCCCACAAATCTTCCCCACTTTGCACTTTCCCGGAACTCGGCAGAGCAGTTATTATTCAGGAACCGTACCCGGAAGGAACTAGGTCTGCGCGGGCTGCCTCATGGTGCATCCTGGGAGTTGTGGTCCGCGCAGACACAGTAGGGAAGCGGGGACCGGAACCCTGCTGAGAGGAGACCACACAGTGTCATGGATGGCGAAGGTTGTGTATTACGTCACGTCTTCCCTCCTGTCCCTTGGTATGCGTGAGGACCCAGTTCTAGGACTTTCGCGTATATCAAAATCTGCAGGTGTTCGGTAAAATGGCGTCATATTTGCATATAGCCCACGCACATTCCCGTGCACTTAAATCTCCAGATGCCTTACAATGTCTAATGCAGCGTGACTGCCATGTAGTTAACCTGTGTTATTTAGGGAATAACTATAAGAAAAAAATCTGTATATGTTCAATATGTACGCAGTCTTTTTCTTTTTTGAGACAGTCTCAAGCTGTCGGCCTGGGTAGAGCCTGGCATCACAGCTCACAGCAACTTCCAACTCCTGGGCTCAAGCGATTCTCCTGCCTCAGCCTCTCAAGTAGCTGGGACTACAGGTGCCCGCCACAATGCCCGGGCATCCTTTGGATGTAGTTGTTATTGTTGTTTGGCAGGCCCGGGCTGTATTCGAACCCGCCAGCCCTGGTGTATGTGGCTGGCGCTCTAGCCGCTTAAACTACAGGTGCCGAGCCCGCATTTTATATATATATATTTTAGATACTCGGCTGGTCGAATCCACCCAGGCGGACCCTACGGTGGGGTAGGGCCGGCGGGCAGAGGGGGTCAGAGCGTGGGCGCTGCAGCCAGGAGACCCGTGTAGCTTGGCTAGGGCATTTCCGCGGATGTCTGCGGCTCGGGGTGACGTGGTTTGGGGACGGTGAGTGTTCGGAACAGGTTGAGATGGCCCCCAAGTGGCCAGAGTGGAGCTAAGGCTAATCCCCACAGTCTTATTTGCAAACAGCGCTATGAACTAGGGCAGAACACTGCAGAATCCAAAGAGGCGTGCCATCCAAAGACTCAGAGAAAGACCTACCCTCCCTATCATTTACCTTAAGAAGACAGCATTTTTGAAAAATTTTGGCCTCTTTAAAAACATACCTCCTCCAAAAAATACCCAAAAACGCTTCCCCAAAATGAGAACCACGAAGCCATATTATGTATGAGACATGGGAACAAATAAAAAGTATTGTCAAGTTTGGAAGCATATACAGCAAAATGTCAAAATTAATTTTCTTTGGATGAGATTATATTTACTCATTCCTATTGGGTAAATTCCCAGTAATGAAATTGGTATTCAGTTGCTACTATTGTTGTTCTCAGTTTTACTTACATTCTTAATTGTTTCAACCAGTTTTTATCTAAATCTACAGTTTTATTTCAGAGATTAATATATATGCAAGTGACCACATTTTGTGCAAATTATTTCCATATGCTCTGTATTAAGTGGAAAATTCCTCACAGATTCTAACAAATAGTGGTTTGTTATGTTTTGCTTCTAAAGGCTATGGTAATTTTTAATCTTTCTATGAACTTTCATTATTGTACTAATACCGTGGAAGGCAGCTAACTGAATCCTCACACTCTTAGAGGCTGAGGTGGGAAGATCATTGAGTCAGGAGTGGGAGACCACTCTGAACCAAGAGCAAGACCTTGTCTCTACTAAAAATAGAAAAAAAAATTAGCTAGGTATGGTAGCTGGCACCCATAGTATCAGCCTGCTCAGGAGGCTATTTTGAGCCCAGGAGTTTGAGGCTGCAGTGAGCTACCATGATGCCACTGTACTCTAGCTGGGGCAATAGAGCAAGACTCTTTCTCAAAAAAAAAAAAAAAATTTTTTTTTTCAGTTGTTTTAAACCACCTACTTGTGGTAACTTGCTATGGTGGTCCTAGGAAACTATAGTATACATGGTATAAATCCAGATTGAGCATCCCTAATCTGAAAATCCAAAATCCAAAATGCTCCAGAATCTAGAACTTTTTTTTGAGACAGAGTTTCACTATATCACCTTTGGTAGAGTGGTGTGGTGTCACAGCTCACAGCAGCCTTAAACTCTTGGGCTTAAGCGATTCTCTTGCCTCAGCCTCCTAAGTAGCTGGGACTGCAGGTGCCTGCCACAATGACTGTTTTTTGGTTATAATTGTCATTGTTGTTTGGCAAACCTGGGCTGGATTTGAATCTGCCAGCTTCAGTGTATGTGGCTGGTGCCCTAGCTGCTGTGCTAGAGGCGCCAAGAAGAATTCAGAACTAGCTGCTGAGCTACAGGCTATAGAAGAATCCAGAACTTTTTGAGCACTGACATGACACCATAAATGAAGAATTCCACACCTGGTTGTATGTGATGGGTCACAGTCAAAAGATAATCCAGACTTTGCTTCACATACAAAATTATTAAAAACATATAAAATTGCCTTCAGGTTATATATAGGATATATATGAAACATAAAAGAATTTTGTATTTACAGTTGAGTCTCATCCATGAAATGTATCATTATATATATACAAATACTCCAAAATCTGAAAAAATTCAAAATCCAATTTTGTCCAAAGCATTTCAGATAAGGAATACTCAACCCATCCATCATGGCCGAGTGACAGTGACTTCCTCAAGTGCAGAGTGGGGAAGGTTTGTGCCTCTCTTCTCATGGGCCAGTATAAGACGGCTCCCAAACACCACTGAGCAGAAGGCTTGGGGCCAGTCTTAGGCAGAGAGAGTTGCAAGTTTGTTGAGAAGAATTTGAGATAGGTTTGACTGAAAACCTTCAGTGAAGTATTATCATCACTAAACATTGTCTAATTTTGTGTATGTTCTCTTCGCCTTTTTAAATCTCCATGTTTGGCTAAAGGGGTATTGACTTAATTCAATTCTAAAAGAAACAGGTGAGATCATGAATGCAAAAGTACCTAATAACTACTCAAAAACTAATGATAACATGGGGAAACGGTTCAAGTTACTCTGTTGAGACTAATTTCTATGTACATGCAGACTGTTTCAGCTAGGAGTTTTAAAGTCACTCAGCATTGAAATATCCTGGATCACAAGTGACAAACACACAGTGATATTGGACACAAATAGAAGTGTCAGAGCAGTAGAGTCTTTGTACAGAACCTCTCCTCCTGTTTCCTATCCTCTCAGTGGGGAATTAGGCTTAAACTGGGTTCAAATTCCAGCTCCACCACTGACAGTCTGTTTAACTTGGGATAAACTACTTATTCTCCATCAGCCTCAGGTTTCCTCATCTGCATAAAGATGATAATAACACAGGGCAAGTGTGAAGGTTGACATATTTAACTCAATACCTGGGATATGATAAATAGTAGTAACCAAGTTAAGAGTGGCAACTTCCTAGTGCGGAGTTTTGAATCTAGGAGGCCCAGGCCCCCAGTGCAGAGTCCAGTGGCAGAGGCCTGTTCTTCCACCCTGACAGCTGAGAAGGAGCAAGTGAGGCGCTGTGTGCCAGGTCCCTTCAACTAGGAGAACACCTCCTCTCTCTCTGGGTTGAACTTCGCTTCCTTCAGGAAATCTGAAGCCTGAACTCACCCATTGTGATTCACCTCTGTCCAAAGCAAATGTACAGGGTTGAGAGGGAGAAACATGTTAAAGATCAGGACGGAAAACACAAGAGCGTTGCTGAGGAGGTTAGTGGTGCCCTTTGTTTCGACAGGCTCTGGAAGCCAGGCTTTGCCCAGCTCGGGGCAAGAATGCTACTATAGGGAGGAGTCCCAGGTGGGGGTGGTTGGCTGCAGGTGGTGGCCATCTGATTACCAGGGAATTGCCTAAGAGACTTTTATCTTTTCTCATTCTAGAGCATTGTTGAGAACACCTTTATTTTTAAGTTTAAAATGTAAAGATAATATCTGTCTAACAAGGGTACAAGTGAACTTTTCTAGAACTAGAATATAAATGTGTTGATACAATGATTAACCAAATGATGTGAAATTTATGTTAACCAGCTTGATGAAGGGGTTTCAAATTGTATATGAAACAGCACAATGTACCCCATGTTTGCATCAATGTACACAGAAATCAATTAATTAAAAAAATAAAAAAGAAATTAAAGGACAGAGCCTAGTTTTCACAATGATGAAAAAGACAAAACTAAGCAATAGACTATCCCAAAATAAGATGAATATGTCTTGAATTCCCCACTGAAGAGGCCTAGATTGGCTGATTGGATTAAAAGGCACAAGCCATCTATTTGTTGTCTGCAAGAAACACACCTCACATCAAAAGACAAATTAAAACTCAGTGTTAAGGGTTGGAAGTCAATTTTTCAGGCAAACGGAATTCAAAAGAAAAGAGGAGTTGCAATCTTATTTTCAGATACATGTGGATTTAAAGCAAATAAAGTCAAAAAGGACAATGACGGTCACCTCATATTGGTCAAGGGAAAAATACAACAAGAAGCCATTTCAATTCTAAATATTTATGCACCCAATTTATTTTTTATTTTTTTAAATTGAATCATAGCTGGGTACATTAATATTATCATGGGGTACAGTGTGCTGTTTTTATATACAAGTAGAAATATTTTCATCAAACTAGTTAACATAGCCTTCATGTCATTTTCTTAGTTATTGTGTTAAGACATTTATATTCTACATTTAGAAAGATTCACATGTACTCTTCTAAGATGAACCATAGGTGTGATCCCACCAATCACCCTCCTTCCACCCATCCCCACCCAAACCCACCCCAACCTCACCCCATTACCCCTAATAGTGGGCTATATTTGAGTTATGGCTTTCCTATGAAAGCTATAAATTAGTTTCATAGTAGGGTTGAGTACATTGGATACTTTTTCTTCCATTCTTGGGATGCTTTGCTAAGAAGAATATTTTTCAGCTCCATCCAAAAATGCTCCCAGATTCTTGAAACAAACCTTGCTTAATCTGAGCAATATGATGTCCTATAACACCATAATAACAGGGGACTTCAAGACCCCTCCCTCAGAACTGGACAGATCCTCTAAACAGAAATTAAACAAAGATATTAGAGATTTAAGTGAGACCCCAGAGCAACTGTGCTTGATAGGTGTATATAGAACACTCCATCCCAAAGATAAAGAACATACTTTCTTCTCATGTCCCATGGAACATTCTAAAAAACTGATCATATCCTAGGACACACAAAAAACCTCAACGGAATCAAAAGTATTGAAATTCTACCTTGCATCTCCTCAGTCCACAAGGCACTATAAGTGGAAGTCAACTCCAGCAAAAACATTCAACCTCAAAGGCATCAAAGTTAAACAACCTCATGCTGAATGACAGTTGGATGTAAGAAGAAATAAAAAAGGGAATCATTAACTTCCTTGAGTATAACAACAATGAAGACACAAGCTACCAAAACCTATGGGATACAACAAAAGCAGTGCTGAGAGGAAAATGTATATCTTTAGAAGCCTACTTTAGAAAAACAGAAAGAGAGCGCATCAATAAACTCAGTCATCTGATGGAATTGGAAAAAGAAGAACAACCTAAGCCAAAACCCAGAAGAAGAAAAGAAATATCCAAAATTACATCAGAGATTAATTAAATTGAAAACAAAAGAATCATTCCCAAAATTAATGGAACAAGGAGTTGGGTTTTTGAAAAAAAAAAACAAATAAAATAGATAAAACTTTGACCAGACTAACTAGAAATAAAAAAGTACATTCTCCAGTAAACTCAATCAGAAATGATAAAGGGGAAATAACACCTGATGCCACAGAGATCTAAGAGATTATCTCTGAATACTACCAGAAAGTATATGCCCAGAAATTTGACAATGTGAAAGAAATGGATCAATATTTGGAATCACACCGTCTCCCTAGACTTAGCCCAGATGAAATAGATATCCTGAACAGACCAATTTCAAGCAATGAGATCAAAGAAACAATAGAAAATCTCCCAACAAAAGTATGCCCTGGTCCGATGGCTTCACACCAGAATTCCATCAAACATTCAAAGAAGAGCTTATTTCTATACTGCAGAAATTATTCCAAGGAATTGAGGAAGAAGGGATCTTCCCCAACACGTTCTATGAAACAAACACCCTGATACCAAAACCAATAAAAGACCCATCTAAAAAGGAGAATTTCAGACCAATTTCACTAATGAATATAGATGCAAAAATTCTCAAAAAAAAAAAAATCTTAGCCAATAGATTACAGCTTATCATCAAAAAAATCATGCATCATGATCAAGTAGGTTTCATCACAGGGTTGCAAGGCTGGTATAATATATGCAAGTCTGTAAATGTTATTCACCATATCAGCAGAAGCAAAACCAAAGACTAAATGATCCTCTCAATAGATGCAGAAAAAGCATTCTATAAAATCCAGCATCTTTTTCTAATTAGAACACTGAGGAGGGGGCGGCACCTGTGGCTCAAAGATGTAGGGCACTGGCCCCATATGCCAGAGATGGTGGGTTCAAACCCAGCCCTGGCCAAAAACTGCAAAAAAAATAAGAAGAAGAAGAAGAAGAAAAGGAAAAAAAGAACACTGAGGAGTATAGGCATAGGTGGTACATTTTTTTCTTAATGTTTTTATTTATTTTTTTTTATTAATTGATATCTGTATACATTAATGCAAACATGGGGTACATTGTGCTGTTTTCATATACAATGTGAAACACTTTCATCAAGCTGGTTAACATAAATTTCATGTCATTTGCTTAATCATT
>CAUYQV010198616.1:0-20213 GCA_963574575.1 Galagoides demidoff | reverse complement strand
GAATCCCCAGCCCAGGCCCGCCAAACAACAATGATGGCCGCAACCAAAAAATGGCCGGGCGTTGTGGCGGGCGCCTGTAGTCCCAGCTACTTGGGAGGTGGAGGCAGGAGACTCACTTGAGCCCAGGAGTTGGAGGTTGCTATGAGCTGTGATGCCATGGCACTCTACCCAGGGGGACAGCTTGAGGTTTTGTCTCCAAAAAAAAAAAAAAAAAAAAGAATGGAAAAGCAAGTATCTGATGTACTCAATCCTAAAACAAAGTCAATAGATGAACTAATACACACCTACACAAGATAAAAGCTCAAGTCAATTCAAGCTGGGGTGAGGGAGGAGGAGAGAGGGGGAAGAGGAGAGGAGGGAGGGGGATTGGTGTTCTCCCACCTAATGGCACAATGCAAAAGTGTACGGCAGACCTCCTGGGTGTAGGACACAACTACAACAGGGACTTTACCTAACAAATGCAAACATTGTAAACTATTTGTACTGTCATATTAATCTAAAATTTTAAAAACTGTTCTCTGAACAATAAAACAGTAATATAGTGAAGTTTGGGGGTAGAGGGAAGTGGGAGGAGATAGGATGGAGGAGCTTTAGCAGAAGGAGGGAGGGGCATGAGGTGGGATCTCACCTAATGTGAGGGTGTATATCACACCCACCCACCCCCCAGGGGCTCTTCTACAAATGGAACTTCACCCTGAAAGTGAGAACAATATAACCTAAAAATTGTACCCTCATATTAATTTGAAAAAATAAAAAATACTCAAACAAAAGAAAGAAAAAGAAAAACACTGACTCTGTGAAGATAGCACTTGAATAATATACTAGGAGGTTGGCTAAAAGTCCATTAGTGAAGATAGGCAGGAAGAAGATTTTTTATTAAATCATCATCCCACTCAAAATATAGTAATAACAAAATAATGTGATTTCTTTCATTTTCATCTGTTTATGAAAAATTATGGGATAATAAATATAGCATTTCTGGAAGAAATAAAGTAAATATCTTTCAAAATAAAATAAAAAGATAAAAAAATGTTCTCTGAGTGTGAGAAAATTGCCCCCCCCCCAGTAGAACAACACTAAAGAGGGGTTCACCCTTCCTGACCTGACAAAAAGGTACAGACATGAAGCTGGACGTTAAGTCTTTCAGAGATCTTGGCCACAAGAAATGCAAACTTTTCCACCTACCCTGTAGCAGCAGCTCAAAACTGAGGTTGCAGGACGTTATCTTGAGCGACTTGGTAGACTTCTGACATTAACAGGCATTCTCATTCTGTGGCAGAGAGAATGAGTGTGGTGAGCTCAAGCTCTAGAGACAGGATTTAAATCCTGAATGTGATCCTTGAAAGCTGCCCGAACTTGGGCAAATACTTAATCCTGTTCAGCCTCAATTTCCTCATCTGAAAAAGTACATTTCCTCTTAGGGCAGTGGTTCTCATTTGAGGCCAGTTTTGTCCTCCAAGGGACATTTGACAATATCTGGAGACATTTTTGATTGTCACAGCTGAGGGTGGGGATGAGAAGGATGTCACTGGCATCTGGTAGGTAGGGCCAGGAACGTTGCTGGGTATCTTAGAATGCACGGAGCAGCCTCCACAGCAAGTGAGAATCATGCCAAAAATGTGCATTGTGGCAGGGCTGAAACCCTGCCTTCAGATTATTATGGGAGCTGATACGATAAGCCATGAAGAAGCTCTTAAAAGAGGACCTGAATCAGACTACTTCCATTGTTATTCTAGGTTTATTCTCATAAGATGCCACTTAGTCCCTACAGGTGATTCAATCAACTGCCGTCATGGTAATGCCCCCCCCCCAACGCAGAGCTGGCTGTATCTGCAGTTTTCACGTCTAGAAATACCAGGCCATTTTATATAAGCAACTCGAACATCTGCAGACCTTGGCATCTCTGTGGGGGGTGGGGGCGCGTGCACGCACATGAGTGTATTTCCTGGAACCAATCCCCCTCAGATTCCAAGGAATTAGTGTAATTTGTTAACAACATACATAATTTACACTCTCACTTCACTCCCTGTTGGACATACACTAATCTCAGGGTGCTTCTCCGAGGAACAGAACGGTACTCCAGCGGCAGCGGTCCCGACGTGGGCACTGTTGGAGAGGGGCCACAGAACCCTGGACTCCGGTCCCAGCTGGAGCTGATGGCGCAGCCAGGCAGTGCAGGATGCCCTGGCAAAAAGGTTGCTGCAGCCTCCCTGGCCTGACCTCGGGGCTTCCCGGGAAGAGGGAGAACCTCTCTCTCCAGGCCTCAGCTTAACCCCCCTATTTCTTGGCTGGACAAACACAGGCTCCTCAACCTCTTTTATATCCTTGACGGAACTGTAAGTATCCACCAGGGTGACAAAGGCAGGGTGGGAGTGCGGCTGCTAGCGCAGGGCCTATGAAGGGAACCACCTGCCGACGGGGTGGCCTCGGAGCAGAAGCAGAGCAGGGAGTCCCCTCGGGCCCCAGCGCAGAGCCGGGCTCTGGATCTCCTGTCGGCCACATCACTCCCAGCCCTTGGAGAGGTCGAACGCTGAGTAAGGGTTGTCAGGTTCAGTGGGCGTCGTGACTGAGAGAGACATTTCTGTGGAGCCACAGTCCCCAGAGAGCCTTCTGAGTCCCCACGGGGCCTAAAGTCCTGCACATCCCCCGGGGTCAGAGCACCCGCTGCTGCCAAGGGGGAATTCAGGTGGAGCCCCCAGGTGTCCTCCCCAGCCACGGGGGAGGCCTGAAGTCAAACACTCAGCCTCGGAGGAAGTTTCCCTTTGAGGAGAGGGCTGTGACTGGGGTGCACTTTCATGGTGCTGTTGCCTGCCAGACATCCTGCTTTATCCTCCGTGAGAAATAAACGCAGTAAATATCCACAGGTCCAGAGAGTGCTGCGGTCCTGGGGAGCATGTCCATGGGGTCCTTCTCAGTCCTTTGTGGGGGTTGATGACAGTACATCTCAGGTTCTGAAGCCCTGCTCTCCGAGGGTGTGTTTGTGGGGGTTCTACCTACACATGACACTTCTGAATCTTTGCTGGCGCCTGACGGCCAGTGCCAAGGCTCCCCGGGCAGGCTTCAGGAGCTCTGAAGAGGAGGTTTCTGGTAAGCTTCTGCCTGATAGGTGGCTTTTCCTGACATTTAGGGAGGCCTGAGGATAAGCAAGGAGTTTCCTCGGGTTTAGAGGGTGCTTGTGAAAAGTGGGGCAGTTCTAAGGAGCAGCCATATCCCAAGACACTTGTTCCAGGCCTTGGAGAAGCCTGAACATCCACAAGAAATCTCCTCAGTGTCCAGCTGCTCTCCTGAGGAGTGGCAGAGTTCTGAAGACAGCTGTTGCCCAGACACCCTTCCCAGACCTCTGAAAAGCCTGGACATCAGCCACAGGGCTCCTGAATTTCTGCAAGAACTCCTGCTGGGATAAGCAGGTCTGAGAGCCACCCCGCAGCGGGCCCCTCCGAGAGGCCCAGCTGTGTGCACAAAACCAAGAAACCCAACACAGCAAGGCTCCCAGGACCTCACCGGGATGATCCCAACTCCTGCTACCAAAACTATGAAATTAATCATTTCTTCTGCCTTGCAAGGATCCACTTCTAAGTTCTCTAAGGAGGAGCTCCACAGGAGAAATTCCTCAATACTTAGAAATCTAGAATTTTTTGATAAGGTGACCAAAGACATGGCATGGAAGATGACAGTCTGAATTAACTGAGCCAAAGAACCCTGAAGTTCCTGAGACAGCTGATCAAAGTAATAACAGCTATTTGAGCTCACCCATCAATGGACCTGACAATGAAAACTCTATTCAAATCTGGTTAAGAATCCCCTCCTTGAACAAAAGGGAGAAACAAGATGATTTTGTTAAAATGCCTTTACTCCCCTTGTGGCTAATTTCATCACCAATAGCTAGAGAAGGGCGAGTCTAGGGAGGAAGGGCTATGGAAACTCAGCACAATGTCAGATTTGGCAGAGAAGCAATTTGTTTGTGCCAAATCTGAAGTTAGAACCAAAAAGCCTCACACAAGACCCCAGAAAAGAGACCTAATCTTTAGGCAAGTTATGCCATTCCTGAGTCAGTGCACGACCTGGCTAAGGTAACTCTTGGTTTGACCTCTCTTGGGCCAGGCCAGGCTCCTCCTCGCTAGTGCCTTACACACCCAGCTCAGGACCCTCTTCCTGCCTTGGATTAGGTATCAGCCGATAGGGAGTGGCCGTCTCACTTTTTCATCCTATCCACATTTCACCAAGTATGTCTCAAGTTTTTTTTTCTCCAAGGATACTTCTCAGATACTTAAGTCACCAGCCCTTTATGTTTTGACATACATCAGAATCACCTAGAGCAGTGATTTTCAACCCCTGTGCGGTGAGAGGATCTTAGGGGCCACAAAAATCTTTAATGATCATTAATTAAATTATTTTCAAAAGACGTTCAAAGCACAGTAAGTAATTCTTTTTGTTTTCACTCTTTTTTTTTTTTTTGCAGTTTTTGGCTGGGGCTGGGTTTGTACCTGCCACCTCCAGCATATAGGGCCAGCGCCCTACTCCTTTGAGCCACAGGTGCCACCTCACTCTTTTTTTTTTTTAATCAACATAATTTAAATGTGCTGTGAAAGTTTAACTGTAGGTTCAAGTATGCCATGAGATAAAAAAGGATGAAAAACTCTGATCTAGAGGACTGGCTGAAAGACAGATTGCCAAAGCTCACTCACTGAGTGTCTAATTATTCAGGTCTGGGGTAGGGCCCCAAAATGTGAATATTTCTAATGAGTTACCAGGGAATGTCTCTACTTCTGATTCAGGAATCACATTTTGAGAACTACTGCTTTGAGGCAACACTGGACTCACCACTTCCTGACTAATAATTTCGATTATTATGGGTAAAATATCCCTCAATAACAACAGCTCATGGACCACCTGCATCAGAATCCCATGCTCACATTTTTACGTACAAACAGACAAACTTCTGTTTCTCACTTAAGACCTACTGAATCAAACTTCTAGTGAGAGGGAGACCCCGGCAATCCAAAATGTGAGCAGGTGTTTCCTAAGTGATTCTGATGTGCTGTAAAATCTGAAAACTACTCATGTTGCCCTTGCGTATTGGCATAAAATGTAGTGTTTTTACATTGTTATTCCATGTGTTATATAGGACGTTAACAAATTTAGGACTTTATTAAGTGCTCCCCGGTGTAAGGCATTGTATTTGAAAACGTTTTAAAACTCTGAATTGATAAACTTACTTTAGCAAGAAAGAAATAAAGCAACGGAACTAGCAATTGAGTAAATGACTAACGGTGTCTAGCAGATTGGCCCTCAGGTGACATAAGTCTAAGAAGTTGGATGTAAGCATGGAATTAGACGTTGGAAGGAAAGTCTCAGCGACGGTCTCCCGACAACTCAGCAGTGTTATTACTAAGTAAACATTAGCAACTCGTTTCACCTCTGCGGGCTTGGTGCTCTTATCTATAACACGGCAATAGACATAACAGCAGCAATCCCAACTGCACTAGCTAACATTTAACACCAATTTAATGAGCTCGTGCTATGTGCTAGAGACTGTCCTGTCCTTCAGCCCTCACAACTAGCCTACAAGATAGAATTGATGAGATCCTTGCTTTATGGAAGAGGAACCTTGCCCAAAGTTGCACAGCCAGTATTCAGGCTGGAAACCAAAAATAAGTGCTCCTGAGAGGGGCTTTCTAGTCATCTCTGACCATGGGAAGGTTCGGAGACCCCGTGAAGATAAGATGTGAAAGGTTTAACTGAAAGGGTGGGGATTAAAGCAGAAAGGTAGATGGAATTAGGAGATAAACGAAAGAGATGTAGATGCTTGTGATGGGATTAGGTATGCCAGATAAAAATACTAGACACTTAGGGAAATTTAATATCAAATTGTGTATCAAATATACAACAAAAATGATTTAGTAAAACTATACCCTAAATACTGAATGGAGCTTATACTATAAAAGTATTTGTCATGTATTCAAATGTCAGTGGGTGTCCTGTATGTTTGTTAAATCTGGCAATCTGAGATGGGATGGATAATGGCTAGGGAGAGGATAGGTGGGAGGACAGGGAGATAGAACTCCTGGGGATAGTTTTTCAGCTGCAAAGGGGGTGTGTGTGTGTGTTTTCTTTGGAGGAGGACCAGCAGAGGAAGGCAGGGGCATATGATAGGAGTTTGGAGGAGGTAGTCTAGCTTTGACAACAAAACATTTGCTGCCAAGGAGATGAGAACATGAACATTTGCCCTGTGATTACAGCAGTGACTCATTGTGTGATCTTTGATAAATCACAGCCTCTCTGTTACACAGGGTCCATATCAGCGAGATAACAGTATCTACCTTATTTCCACAGCACGTGAAAACAAGATCACTTGAGCAGCGCTTATAAATCCCAGAATTGAAGGAGAGGCAAGGGAATTATATTTTTCCTATATTATGTCAATGAGAAAAAAATAATCCAGAAGCCCCAGTTAAGCTTGGGAATCTTTTCTGAATTTGGGGGGGGGGGGAGTGCTCACTAAATAATGATTCCAACCTAGTCCTGGATGCACAGATTATAGCCTACACTTTGTTTCCCAGCCTTAAATCACATACCTGAGCATTTCCCTCGTTAGCTGAGTGCATCAGCCCCTACCTGAATCAGCAGAAATTAGCAAATTCAGACATCAGCTGTTTCTTTCCTGTATTTAACAGGCATCCTAATGCAACCCAGATTTCCCAGGATTTATTTTTTCACAAGTGCCAAAGCAGCACAGTCCCAGAGGCATCTGAGCTAGGAGCATGTACCCATAAAAATCATGGTATCTTTTCATGGTTGCCTTTGCTCTGAATCTGCAAATGAAAGGGGCTCTAATTATTTTTGGAGGTAGGAGTCCAATACATCTCACTGAGCTCGTGTATCTTGCTAATAAAATGAATACAACCCAAGAAATGAGACCCATGGAAGGTGAGAGGGTTGGCACTTCCAGTGATATTCCCAGAGGCCTCAGAAGATCCTTATATGCTAAGAGCCAAAGGCAAAGCCTAGTTTCAGTGAATGAAACAGGGAGGAGGCCCCTCAGAAGGCACAATGGAGAAGATTCCAACCAAGTTCAAAGGAGGGAAGAAGAGGGTAAGAATACTACAGATTGTAGGTGGGCACCCTGAAACATTCTCTCATACTGGCAATCGTACTGTCAAGGGCATGGAAATCATGAAATAACTATGATATCCTGATCGCTGGCAAAGGACTTCGACATAGAGTAATTCATTTCATCCTTACTGCATTGATGAAGAAATTAAAGCAGATAAAGAGAAAATGATTTACTCTGAGAGATATAAGAGGTGATATTCAAAACTTGGTCTACCAAAATCAGGGCTAGGATTTTCTCTACCATACCCAAAAAGTATTTTCCAAGTGGTATAATTAATACCTGCCAAATGGTGGCTTTCCTTCTCTTACCAACAGCTGTTGAAATTCCCACCATTACCGTCCCCTTTGGGGTTAGGCAGGGAAGGAAACAAAATTATATATTGTATCAATTAGATTAGACAGTGACAGGGAAAGAAAACAGGGACTAATTCTCTCTGGGTGTTTACTCTTGTTGTCATCTAGGAAAGCCAAGTTGGGAAACATAATTTATTGGCATTTATTGATTCATTGATTCATTCAAAAGTGTATATGCTAGATTCCGTGCTAGGTTCCGTGTATTCAGTGGGGTGTAAAAGAACCCTGCTATGGTACTTGCCCTCACAGGGTAGGAGTCAATGGGCAAGGAGACAAACAAACAAGTAAACAAAAGCCTGGATGTCTAAACTCCAACTGTGGAGAGCACAGTGGGGGATAATGATAGAGTGTAGAATAAAACACAGGGTTGGCTTCTCTGGTTAGAGCAGAGCATTTTAATATGATGATCTGAAAAATGAGAAGGGACCCCTCGAAGGGTAGTAGAAAGCACCTGAGTGAAGGCTCAGATGGGGAGACAGTGCCTCCCCTTCCAGGAGCCCACTATTTGGCCTGTTTTCTAAGCTGCCACAGCCTGGCTCAGGGTGGGAGGCAGGGCCAACAGGAAAACAGGATCCAGGTGAACTTCAACTTGGCCCAGGTCTCAGGTGTGCAATTTCACATACAGGTGGCGGGCCAGGCACTTTGATAGGCAGTTTCTTCCCCCATGTTGAATTCTGTGTCTGACACTGACCCTCTCAAAGACCTTCCTTCCACCTCCATATTCACCTTAGTAAATGGACTCCAGTTCCACAAGGGGATAAGGGAAACACAAACCTAAGCTTCCAACTACACTTGTTGAAAATATTTTCACAAACCCCAATAGAGATTGGGCAGTAGGCCCCAAATTTGAGGCCAAGTCACGGCCACCTCCGACGCCTGCTTTCTCCTGCTGTCTTTTTTGCTGTTTGTGGCTGAGTGAGCAGCCAAGCTGGGCAGCCAGACCGTCAGGAGTCACTGATTAACAGCGCTGCCACAGAAGTTTCGGAGTTTTGTTTTCTGCAACCTGAAGGGTGCTTGCTTTATGATTTTTTAATTAGAGTGTAAATACTGCAGCCCCATAAACCTCTTGATTTATAGCTGACAGGTGTGAAAGTTTGCACTTGCTGAAAAAGGCCCCAAGTCTCCTGTTATCTCCAGCTTCTGTTTTGCACCCTTTTCTCAGGCTCTCAAGGCAGCTGGCTGTGTGGAAGTGCTTACTCTGGGTGTTTACACACAAGAGCAGCAAACAGCAGAATTTCCAAACAGAGATTCTCTTCTGATTTCCTCCCAACGTCTCCTCTGAGGCCTCTTTCCCTGTCACTTCTTCTTTCTTAAACCACTGCGTGATCTCAGCCTGGCCAAGGACTCTATACCATGACACCCTGTCCCTTCTGAACATTCCAACACGTTCTATGCTCCACTCTCTTTAACTGCGAAGATAGAAGAGTTTGTTTAAATATTTATCCATGAATTAATTTGTTCAGCATGTGCAGTTGAGGGGTTTTATTACACACATTGTTCTGGGTGCTAGAGGGGCAGCAGGGAACACACCAAACTTGTTGCCATCATGAAGTACATTCTAGAAGGGGGAAATGGAAAGTACACACATGACCAAAACCATCAAAAAGATGTTTTCAGAATCTGATAAGTACTATGAAGAAGATGAAATTGGGACACATGGACAAGAGTGATTGGAAGAGGATTTGGCTGGAGATGAGATGATTTTCTCTGTCTTCCCACACATGGCCCCTCACTGTTATTTCTCTTAGAGACTGGCTTAATTCTTTTGCTCTTATGCCCTGTTGACTTCTCTATCCACATGACCCAAAATGCCCACCCATCTCTCTTTTTATATTGGTGCAGTAAAAGCAATTAACAAAGACCAGTTGTTCTTCCTGGGTTCCTGTTCTCAGAAATTAGAACCTGACTGGTCCAGATTGGGTCAGGTTCCATCTTGGTGAAAATCAGCTGTGTGAGCTGATTCCACCTTGGTGAAAATTGGCTTGGTGAGCAATCAGCTGTGTCGCCTGTGCTTAGGGCCAGCTCTTATTGCTGTGGGCAGAGGGGTGCTAGTCTAGAGAAAACGAAGGAGAACATATGACAATATATTTTTGCCATAGCAAGAGTCTGTGTTACTTGTGGGACAGGAGAAGAGCAAGAAAGAAATAAAAGATTTGGTCCTTATCTTTAAGGAGCTTACACTCTAACTGAGATACTATGATGTATATACACAAAAATGTTTCTCAAATATAATGCAAATAAAGGGTGCTTCTAGTACACATCAAAAATATGAAGTGCTCCAAAAACTCAGAAAAGGAGATGATAAGAGTTAAAATAGATGAGTGGGGTGGTCAGAAAACGTTTCAGATGGAAGGTAGATCTTAAAGATCTAAGAATGAACGAAAAGACAGAACCCAGAAGTTGTTTTGTTGATGGTTTTCTTGGAGGTATAAGAACCAGAGGGAATTTGTAGTAGCTATTAGAAGGATAATCAACAAGTACGTATGCTTGCAGGTAGTTGGTGTTTTGTAGATTTATTCCTTCCCTTAGAGAGGCAGTAATCCAGGGAAGAAATGATCAAATCTTAAATCAAAAAGAAAAAACTATTATAAAGAAACAATAGGATTTGGGGTGGTGCCTCTGGCTCAAAGGAGTAGGGCGCCGGCCCCATATACTGGAGGTGGTGGGTTTAGTTCAAACCTGGCCCCGGCCAAAAACTACAAAAAAAAAAAAAAAAGGAAATGATAGCATTTTTAGATTCAACATTTATGAAGTAGCTAAACTAAATAGAGCAACTGTATTTGAAAGCTCAGAATTTAAAATGTGGCCATCTAGAGAAAATACCTGAAATAAAATCTCAGCTCTACTTAACATACTCTGTCTCTCAGAGGCTTACAGGGAATGTTGCTTTCCAAAAATATTTTGCATTTTATTTAAGATTTTTCAATTTCTATGGTCATGAACTACTTCACGTCTGGGCCTTGCTCCTCAGTTGGATGGCAACACTTGCTCCGCCAGACCTGTTTTTACACCTGTGGCAATTATTAATAATTAGTGACCTCTTTCACTTGAACTGGTTGGTATCTCAGATTGGATAACAAATTGATTATCTTAGGCTAGAACAAGTTGGATAAAATAAATTATGTTTAATATTATTTTAATTTCTTTTTTTGCAGTTTTTTGCCGGGGCCTAGTTTGAATCTACCACCTCCAGTATATGGGGCTGGTGCCCTTACTCCTTTGAGCCACAGGTGCCACCCTTAATTTAATTCCTTATTTTTTTCAACAAAGATGCAAGAAAACACAACTTTAAAAACTTTCTGAGGCAAAGGTTTCTAGATGACTTGAAAGTTAAGACACTAAGTCACTTGGAAATTTCCGAGGAACTATGTCAACTCCTTGTAGGCTTTTCAGGCATTACCAAACTCCTCTTGTGTTATTACACTTTCTCTGATTCTAACTCTGCAAGGCAAATAATCAAATTGTAAGTCTGAAACTTATATTCCCATAGCAAAAAAAAGGCGACCAGAGTGCATTATGGCCTTTTGGTAAACTGAACAGTTATTATTACTTGGGCCAGAAGAAACATATTTTTGACAGCAAATCAAAGACTGAGCAACGTATTATCAGATTTCGAAACCCTAAAATGAAAAAATAAATGAGTAAAGGATTTTTGTGTCATTCAACCGAGTTTTAGCGTCAGCCTTAATAGCTCTTAGTGGAAAACTGTTTAAGACCCTCTACTTAATCAAAATTTAAATTCCTCGTAAATGACTACTTCACAAAAAGAAATAAATATCTACTGGTAACTTATTCTACAATGTGCAATTGTGGCCCTCTCCCCCAAATCCTAAAGAATAAAGCAAAGCTGATTGAGAATATTCTAAGTACAGTATTAAGGTTTTGATAAGCCCAATAAAATCTCAAATACCAAATTGCTCAGCCAGGAAGACAATTGGATCACCCCAGTTAAGTTGATCCTCCCTGATTATTTTTCCCTAGAAGCTTAGGTGTGAATGAAATGCTCTGGCGTTGTACTCTGTCCCCAGTTTTCACATACTGAGGTTTTCAAGGGTCTTGTATTCTTCTGTTCCTTTATCCTCCTTTATCTTTCTTGGAGTCTATGCCGGGAATTACTCATGCATAAAGATTATGTGAGAAGCCTTCAATTCTACTGCTTTTTTCTAATTGTCAAATTTACAGTAAAAGGGATAATAAGTATTGAGTCCCGATTGATCTAAGTTTCCATAAATGCTATGGAAATTTTTAGATACCAGGAACCATCGTAATGTAGCTTGCAGGAGACTGCTTTCATGATCAGCCAGATGTTTTTCACATTTTTTTTCTAAATAAGAAAACCTCCCCAAACCTTAACAGATCCAATTCCCTTAATTTTGATAATAGAGAGCAGAAAAAATGTGCCTCATTGAAAATGCAAAGGTCATCTTCCACGGAGACAATTTCTTCATTCTTTTCATTGATTTAAGTTTTGTCTCCTTTTCTGTGTCACAGGCCAACCCTCAGGTTAGAGGTGATAATGTAGCATAATGATCAGGAATTCATGACTTAGAATCGAACTATCTGGTTCTTTCTAAATCTTCGGCTGTCCTCATGCTAGCTGAATAAATGTGGACCCCCCCCCTTTTATTTAAATCTCTCAGTCTCAATTTTGTCATTTGTAAAACAAAACCAATAGTACCTATTTCGGTGAGTTAAACACACATCAAGCATTAGCACAGATCCGGACATACAGTAGAACCTTAATAAAATGTTGTCCTATTACAGGAATAAACAAAGAAACTAGAGGATAAACAAAGGGCTCAAATAACCAGCCCCCGAATAATCATTTTTCCTCTAGCAGATCTTGGTGTGTGCTGACATCCTCTCTTTCTTTCCTGATGCATTCTCGAGTTACAAGCTTAAAGTTCTCTATCTTTTTGGCACAGACTGAACACCATTCCCCAAGGAGATAGTTAATTCATTCAGGCCAATAGAAGGCAATCATTATGAGCAATTCAAAGTTCCCTTTGGACTTCCTCCGGGATGAAGAGACAACCACTTCTTTATTATTTCCTAGAGAAAGGGTGACATCAACCCTGGTAACGTATTCAGGTTGACCCTGAATTAGTAGGAAATGTTTGCACTGGGTTACGTTTCTGACCATGATAGTCCTGTCAGAAGAGATTTCAGATATAATTCCCAGTGCTTCTCTCCACCATGTATCTGTGAGCGAAGCCTGGCTCATGGTTCTTCAAGTTCCACAGTCCAGGATCACATTCTGGAAGGTGTTCTTCTGGTTCATGGGCGCTCATGTGCTAGCTCAGTTCTGCACAGATAGCCCCTTCTATCTGCCAGTCAGGTGGAGAGGGTGCATGGCTGCACCTGTGAACCTTGAGACTCCATCTGCCATAGTCCTCCACCATGTGACATTGGCAGAATTTTCATTTTTATAAGCTTCTGAAGGTTCAAATCAGTTTTGAACTTACATTTTTGAAAATTTTGCTCCAATTACCGAGAAAATCAGTCTCTGCTCAGAGCATATCTTCTTTAATAGATACAAGAGCTATTGAAATCTCCGAATAATTTGTGTTTAATTTATGACACAACAATGGGTAGTTTCAGCAAATAGCGTTTTCCCTTAGCCTCTGAGAATACTCCCTATCACAACTGTTCCTCTCTATAATCCCTTTGAATGCCTCTCAGAACAGCCAAATCTTCACCTTCTTCTTGGGCAAACCCAGTGTTACAGATAGTCCAGGTAAGGCCTTCGTGATAACCACCTTCCATAAAACTGTGAGGTGGTCACCATGTCTGTTCAGTGTCTTTTCTCACAAGGCCTCTCAAAATGTCCTTCAAAGCATCATTTTGTCCATTCTGTCTATTTTACAACAGGCCTATTTCCTAAAGGATTTCCGAAAGGACCTGAGCCATTAAAAATATGAATACTACGATTCTCCTACCCTTTGGAGTCCTATTGAACAGAATTGAGACTTTGAACTGAACCAGGAATTTTTATGGCTAAAAAGACTAGTTCGAAGCTTCCCTCCCTGTGTTCCCATGAGTCATACATTTGGGATCATTGGGATAGTAAGCAGAAGCCACTATTTTCACTGTCTTTATTTCATAAAGGAAATAGAGGACTATAAAGTGGTCAGGCATATCTTTTCCATTTTCACAAAATCACTGGCAAAATACAGAGATAACATTTGATCAAGTCTCTCAGGACTTTCTAAGTAAAAATAAAATTTTTATTATTTAAAAAAAAAATCTTGCTTCCTGGCTGCCAGAAAAGCCACTTGGTATGATACCATTGCAAGCAAAAATAAGATTGTGCATGAGATCCTCATCTTTGGCACCACACTAATACTGAAAGTAGAGCAAGGTGGGGGGGGGGAATCACCTTTATCAGAGGGTTACAAGTATTAAAATAAACTTGTAATGGAACCAAAGTGAAGACCTGTACCATATCCAAGAGCTCTGGTGGGAAAGTTTTAGCGATGAGGAGTAAATTCCCAAATGAAGTTATTAATGAGCAGTGCAGCATTTCACAACAGAAATAACGCAGCTTTCATTGACTCAAAGAAATGGGAATATTTTTCACACCAGCTCAAAGTGGTCAAGGTTTGTATTTGTTTGTTCATTTTAAGCATTAATCTTACTCCAGCAACCGGGAATGTCCCAGGAAGAAAATAACACAGGCTTGAAGTAGTTATCTAAATGTAAAGAATGGGGTTGCCTTAATCTCTTCAATTGAATTTATTAGATAATGACTTTTCCTTTTGTTAAGTATTACTCACACCATGAAAAACAGTCCATGTCAATAGATTATGCCTCTGAACTTCATTGAAATGAACCCAAACCGCTTGCTATTTCTGCTTCTTCATTGTCCATTCACTGACTAAATCCTTTGCATTTATTTCCAGTCTCCAGCACTGTTTTGAAATTCCTCCTGTGAAGGTCACCAGTTTCATCAATGTGGCCAAAGATGGTGGCCACCTGTCAGTTCTCTTCCTACTCCAGGGTTCAGAGATATTCAGAGATAGCGACACGTTTGGTCCTTTCTTCCTTGTAGAAGCACGTGTTTCTTTGTCCTGTCCTATCTACTTTTTCCTGATTTCTATTGCATTTATCAGCTTGCTCTAACTCAAGCTCCTTTTCTGGGCCCTCCTTCTTGTCTACCCTATCCTAAGAGCTCATCAACCCAAGGTCAGTCCTGGCCCCATCCTCTCTTTATTTACACTCAGTGTCTGTTTCAGTTCATCCAGGTCCATGATTCTAACCATATGCTGTTGACTCTCAACTTCAGTGTCCAGCCCTCATCACTCCATCACTCCTTGAGTCCCCATCTCATTTGTCCAGCTTCCTTCTTGGCACCTGCAGTTACATGTGAATAAGGATTTTATCTTTGACATTTTCAAAGCACAACTTGATTGTCTCCCCTCCTGGTCACCCCGTAGCACCACACACTGTATTTTCTCCCATGTGCTTCCATCCTTAGTCTCCCCCCCCCACTCAGTGAAGTGTACAGCTATTCCACAGCTCACACTAGAGCCTTCAAAGCCATACTTCTCGCCTGTGGTCACATCCTCCTCACCGACTCAGCCCACCATGATCTAACACAAGCCACCCTCATGTCCTTTCCAATCCACTACAATAATCTGTTAAAAGGTGCCACTGTTTTAATCTGAACATCCCCAAAGCATCCAAAATGCTTTCTTTTAATATAAATCAGATAGTTAACTCCTCTGCTTAAAATCCTTCTGATGTCAGTATGAATGTTATTTTCTAATGTATTCAAACCCTACTTCCCTCCCCAGGTTCTTACTTGTTGTCTTGATAGTATTTGTCACTACCAAAAATTATTGGGTTTATGTTTGGACCTATTTCCTCAGACTATACATAGACCCCATCCATTTACATTTAAGTAACTACATTCATATAACCTTAGAGAGAAAGCACAGCTCCAAGTTTCTGGTGCACAGTTTAGAAAGTTTAAAAAGTCATCAAAAGAAGCAGCAAATTTTTACTACGGGGAAGAATATAGTTTTGAAATGTTCATAGAGAAAAAATTATTTAAAAACACATGAGGAATTTAAGAGGTGTATAACCATAGTGAAATACAACTTGCTTTTCAGAAAGTAATAGATCAAGAGAACAAAAGTAATATATAGAAAAGTCATAAAAATAAAATTAAGACTTCGTATCTTTCGAAAACTCATGATAAATTACAAAAAAATGATCAGGTTGTAGGCTACAATGGAAGTCCTAAAAGATACTAATTAGCAGAGATAATACAGGGAACATTTTGGTAAAAATGAATGGCTATTACAAAAAGAGAAAACTGAACGCTAAGAATTTTTTAAACACTCTTTTATGTAATTTTTGGGTTAAAATAAATCAAAACTGAACATAATGTAATGTCTAGTTTGATGAAAATGACATGAGAACACCACCTAGAAAAACTGATGAGATACACCCAAAGTAGTAAGCAGAAGAAAAATAATAGTCACGAATGTACTTATGAGAACACTCCTGAAACTGAAGTAAGGAACGTAATAAAACAGGAGAGAATCAATCTGAAATCACAATTCAAAATCAATAGGGTTGGTATGTAAAATTAAAATCCAGTTCTAGGCTCGGCGCCTGTGGCTCAATCAGCTAAAGTGCCAGCCACGTACACCTAAGGTGGCGGGTTCGAATCCTCAGCCCCGGCCTGCCAAACAACAATGATGGCTGCAACCAAAAAATGGCCGGGCGTTGTGGCGGGTGCCTGTGGTCCCAGCTACTTGGGAGGTGGAGGCAGGAGACTCGCTTCAGCCCAGGAGTTGGAGGTTGCTATGAGCTGTGATGCCATGGCACTCTACCCAGGGGAATAGCTTGAGGCTCTGTCTCAAAAAAAAAAAAAAAAATCCAGTTCTAATAAAAGATCAGTGAACCAGCCATCTCTGTCAAAGCATCCAAAAATATAGAAAAAATTAAAAACAAATACTGTTAGAAATGAAAAGGAGCTATAAATATATATAAAGGAGAATTTAATATTTTGAAATTATATTGTGTACAATTTTATATAAATAAGAATTTCAAGATGAAATCTATAATTTTATAACAAAACATAAATGTATTAAATTAACTGAAGTGGACAATACATGAACAGCTCAATAAATTTATAAGATATTTGCCTGTAAAAAAGGATCAAACCCAGATGATTTTATAAATAACTTTATCAAACATTCAGGCCACAGTTAATTACTATGTTATTTACAACTTTCTAGAGCACTGTAAAAGGATAAATAAATCTATCAAATTGCATAAGACAAGGCTAATACACCTTGATATTAGAACTGAAAAAAGCATAAAAATAGCATAAGAAATAGCTATACATGCAAAAATTCTAAATAAGATAAAATTTGACCCAACAAGTTTTCTACTAAAAAGAATAAGGCATCATGATGAAGTATGGAAAGAGTTTAACACTGGGAAATCTGTGCATACAACAATCTATATTAACAGACTTTAGAAAAAAAAATTGCATGCTTATTTTAATAGTATAGAAAAGGCATTGTTCAACAACCATGCTTGATTTTAAAAGACAGTAAATTATGGAAAAAAATATTTCTCAGCTTAATAAAATGAATCAATCAGAAAGGAACAGTAAACTTCATACCAAATTGTGTGAAATTCTGACCCATGTGAACAGGAAGAAACATTATCTTTAAAACCAGTTGTTTTTAATGCTTTTACTCAGCATCATAGTAGAGGGCTTAATGTATAAGAAAAAAGGAATGTTTTTTATTAAGAAAAAAAGAATTTTCTTAATGTGTAAGAAAAAAAGCTCTAAGACACAGCTGTAAGAAGAAGAAAACAAACTGAGATTATCAGCTTTTTAGAAAATCAAAAAGTATTTGAAAATAAACCACATAATTCATCATCTTAAGAGAATTAAAAACTATATGATTAATGATTATTAATTAAACTATATTATTAATGATTATTTTAATATTTATAATAAAGAAGAAAAACTGTCTCTATTTTCAGGTGACATGATTATTCCTGCAGAAAGTTATAAAAAAAATACAAAACAATTCCAAAAATAATGAGTGAATTTGGTAAATTTGTATTATTCAAGGCTAATATACAAGAATCAACTGAATTTTTTTATAGTTGTAGCAAACTATTGAAAACAAAATGAAAAATTCATTTATACATGTAGTAGTATTTAAAATCATAAATTGTATGTGAATACATACAAGAAAATACATGCATGATCTCTACAAAGAATACTACAAAATAGTGTGGAAAGAAATTAAAGTAGACTTCATAAGTAGACAGATGTACCATGGTTGTAAGTTGAAAATTTCAGTAGTGTTATGCTATCAGCTCTCCCAAAATTGAACTATAGATTTAGTGCAATTCCAAGTATAATACTAGTAGTCTTTTTTTTAAATAGAAATTGAACCTAACTGAAATTATATATAATTCTGTAAAAGATTACTATCCAAAACAATTTGGAAAAGTAATAAAGTTGCAGGGTTTACATAACTTGATTACAAGCCTTACTACACAATTGTGATAGTCAAGACATTGAAGACTGGCATAAGGATTAATATAAAAAAGGGGGAATGGAATAGGGAGCCCAGGAGTATGTTCACATTGCCATCTGAAAAAATGAAAACAAATACTATTAGAAATGAAAAGGAGCCAGAAAATTACATAACAAAGTTATGCAATTCGAAGAGAAAAGAAAACTAAATATCTATATTTTCTAAGAAACTTAACTAAACAAAAAAGAACTTGATAGAATACAATGCTTCACATAGTACACAAAAATTAATTCAAGATAGATTATACACCTAAACATAAAAGCTGAATTCATGAAGTTTTAGAGAAAAACATAGGAGAATACCTTCATGATTTGGGGGCCACTGAAAGCTTTCCTAGACAGAAAGTAGTGGCATAGTAGAAAAAGCGATGATCTGAGGGACTTTATCAAAATTAACAATTCTGCTTCTCAAAAGACATAAAAAAATGCAACCATAGGCTGGGAGATTAATTTATTAAAACAATCTAAATGATGTCTAGAATCTAAGATATGTAAGGTACTTACACAACTCAATAATAAAAACCAAAAAGTTATTTTAACTTTTTAAAAGTGAAAGATTTAAGTAGATGCTTTACAAAAGGAAATATGTAAAGGACAATAAACAATGAAAAAAGGCACTGATTTTACCACTAAATGGACAAAAATGAAAGAATATTTACTCTAAGAGTACATAGCATGTAATTACATTTATACAACATTTTAGAACAGAAAAAATTAATTCAGAAAAATTAAGAATAGTGGTTGTCTCTGGAAAGATGAGAGCACAAATTTTCTTCAAAAGGGAGTGAAGTAATTTTCTGGCTGATGGTTTTGAATTGCCAGCTTTGTACACTGATCAAAACTCAGTGAAAATTCACAGAAGATTTGTACATTTCATTGACTAGAAACTTAATTTCACAATAAACATTTACATAAATATAAAACTCTAGTTAATGCTGTGAAAGCCGAATTATAGAGGAGGAAATGTACTGATATCTACAGTTTAAGTTGAAATGCTTCAGAACCTAATGTATGTTACTAGATGGAAAAGGCAATCAATAGATGAAAAAAATTGTGATAAAGCAAAAATAGTACAATGTTAACAGTAGAAAGCAGATTCACCTTTGCTATATGCTCAAAAATTTTGTAATAAAAATAAACAATTACATATGAAATCCGTAATATATAAAATATAATAAATAATAAAAAGTATATTTTAATCTAGAGAACCAACTGAAAAATGATTATGTCTGATAAGATAATTCAAAAGGTGGCTGGATAAAACACAAAAATATAACATAAGTTCTCTAGAACATGTAATAGAATACTGACTCAATTTATAATAGCAAAAGGCTATATTACTTAATTTACAATAGCAGCAGAATCTGTATTACAGACTGTGAATTTTACCGAAACTAATAGAATTCAATGCAATGCAGTGAAAAAAATCTAATGGAACATGAAGAAGTGACTTCATTTTTTAAATTTCTTGATTGAATTATAACTGTGTACATTAATGCATTTATGGGGACAATGTGCTGTTTTGATATACAGTGTGGAATGAAGAAGTGATTTTAAAGTATGTTTGGAAGAGCAAATAAGTAATAACAGACAAATTTGCGATATTAAAATAGATTACAAATGTTTCAGTAATTAAAACAATACTGGTTTGTCAAAGAGATCATGAGACAAAATAGGAAACCCAGAAAGAGACTTTTATAAATATGACAATTTAATATATCAGAAAGAAATCATGTTAAATAAGAGACATAAGATTGAATAAAAGTATTGGTACCATTATATATCTAAGCAGAATGTAATAATGTTCAACCTTTAAAATGCAGGCTAGATGGGATAAGTTTTTAATAAAATTAACCATGTTGACCACGTTAACAGTAAAACTCTTTACAAAGAAATACATAACACAAACAAAAAATCAAAGGATAGAACAAGAGAATTATCTGCTGCATAGGTAGATATGTGACGTAAACAGGCTGCAGGCTACAGGAACATCACTATTTGTGACGTATCTAGCCACGTTTCATTCTTTTTTTTTTTTTTTAATTTTATTGAATGGTAACTATGTACATTAATGCACTTCTGGGGTACAGTGTGGGGTTTTCGCATGCACTCTGAAATACTTCCATCAAACTGATCAACACAGCCTTCATGTCATTTTCTCAGTTAT
>CAUYQV010198614.1:0-15850 GCA_963574575.1 Galagoides demidoff | reverse complement strand
GCTCTCTCCTCCGTCCACCCGGAGAACCTAAGTTTTTGTTGACCACCGACCACTTCAGTCTCCGGAGGGTTTAGGCGTGGGCTGCGACACGGTGATCACCCTCAGGGACTTCATGCTCGGAACAGACTCGGCGTAAACTGTTGTGCGGCGCTGAGCCAACACCTAAAAGTGGTAGCGGAGCTCTCCCCACCCCCGCGCGCTCCGGGTTCGCTGTGTTGTGCAGTTCGTTTTGACCGCTTCAAGGTGGTGTAGGGTTTCACGTTCCTATTCCCACCCCCTGAAAACACACTTGGCATTTACTGTTTCTTAGTTAAGCTTTCTAAAAACAACCTTCAATACTTGAGGGAACAGTATTCCACTTTTTTTTTTTTTTTTTGGTTTGGTTTTGGGTAACATTGTTTTGTGAGGCTTCTGGGTCATGCCTGCGTCCACTAAAAAGTTGTTTCTTAGAAGTGCACTCTTCATTACTTTTTCTTTCTATTCGGAGGTAAGGCAGACAGCATCGAATTAACATTTTCTTCTTTCCAATTTGTCACTTCGTGTTGGAGGAAAGTATTTGTGGGTGTTATTTTTGATATCAAGTAAATCGAAGAAAATGAAATCTCGTTACAGCCAACAGTTCTGGTTTGTAAATTATTCAAGAGAGGTTAGCCTGCAATTTCTAAATTCTTGCTTTTTAGTATTTCAAATAACATGAATACATTCTCTTTGTAAAAACCCAATAAAAAGGAAAAAAATCCCTGTGATCCCTCCCTTTCCAATTCCAGACCCCTTCTCCTAGAGGTAATAATGTTTTCTGTTTTCTAATTGCTCTTCCAGACCTTTTTCTCATAAGCTCATATGTACATATGAAAATGCTGTAGGTGTGTGTGTGTGAGAGAGAGAGAGAATATGAGAGACTATGAATGAGCAACTTGGTGTCATTTTTGGAAGCACTGCTTACAGCTTGCTTTTTCTACACTACATTTTGGAGATCTTTCCATGGCAGTAAAAAAGGATCCTTTCTGTCTTTTAAGGTATTAGGTAGTAAAAATTCATATTTGACATGATGGAGTACCGTAGTCGACTCAACTTTTCTTTAAATGGACATTAACCATTCCTAACAGCACTGTTGGTGAACATCCTTGTACATAACTTTGTGCATTTGTTGTAGGATAAGTACCTAGAGTGGTGATTAATCATTTTAAAATTAAACATCTGTAGAGAGTGCTTTTTAAAACCATAAACCTAAAATGTTGTGTAGTATTTGTTTTAGAATTCTTTTTTGCTGGGAAAGAACTTAAGTTTTAGCTTAATAAAAAAACAAATGCTAACAGCTTTTTGCATGAATGGATTCGTAATTTGGTCCTTCATTTCAGTTACATGGACACTTTAAATAAACACTTATATGTAGTTTATATATTGTTAACTCCTGGTTCAGTTAGTTCAGCAATCTATGATTAATTAAAATAGAACCATACACTTTCTTTCCCCTTTCTTATTTAACTCCGTAATAGAAGTGGAGTTTGTGTGTTGGATATAGGGGAATTGAAAGGTCCACTGGCTTTAAGCAGAAAGTATGAATTACAGTTCTGGGTTTTTTTGGAGTTTTTTTTTTTTTTTTTTTCAGTTTTTGGCCGGGGCAGGGTTTGAACCCTCCATCTCCAACATACAGGGCTGGCGCCCTACTCCTTTGAGCCACAGGTGCTGCCCTGAATTATAGTTATTTACATATATGTGCGTGTGTAAACAGGGAATTCTTAAATATTTTAAGTATAATATGAATTTATAATAAGCACACCTGAATAGCTTCCTTTAAAAGTGGTTTTTGAAAATAAGTATTTGAAAATATTTGTAAATAAATTTTTGATCTTTACTCTTAGTTGGTCGACCTTTACATCTTCACTTTATCTGACTCTTCCACACTTCAGTGCTAATCTTATCTCTGCACTCAAGAAACAGCAAAATCCGCATTAGTAGTATCTGAATTAATGAAGTTTTTAAAAGAAATGACTTTCACCCCAGTTTTACTGAAGTGTAATAGTGTAATAAAGTATATATTTAAAGTGTACAACTTGATAACTCGATACATATAGTCAAGCTAATTAACGTAACTACATCTCACATAATTACTTTTTTGGTTTGGGGATAAAATAACTTTTTAAAGTACAGTATTATAATGCCTTCCTTGAAAGTCAAAGTCCATATCTAAGATCTCAGAAAGTAAATAGATTACTTCTTTTGAAAGATTTCAGTATTTAAACATTATGATTTACAGGATTGAGATTAAATATTTTGATGATATATTTATTTGCAATTTTAATAATGGATTTCAAAACAGTAAAATTGGGATAGAATGAATTGATGGATTTTTCTTGTAAAATGTTTTACATTATGTAATTCTGCTTAGCACATATCTTTCTAAGCTTTTTAATTGATTTTACTTAACATAGCAGCTGTTCCCTGATTCATTTCTCCCAGTCTCAATTCCCAGTTTTTCCAAATTCAACTTATTTTATTCTTTTGCCCCCTTCATCTCTTCAGCTGCTTATCATATGGAATCACTTAATGCCTCTAACATCTGAAATTGATTAATCACCTCTTTACTTGCCAAAGAAAGTATCTTTTTTTGTTGTGAGAATGAAGATGAATAATTTCCCATAGGTTATTTATGAGAAAAAGATGTATGTATTTACTTGTGACTTCTAAATTCAGGAGTCTCTTGAACCAAGAGTGTGTTGTTTTGGACTAGCATGGATTTAGACACTAGGACAGGGTTGTAATCTTTATGAACCTGATCTAAATTCTAATGTGTGTTTTTTTTTAAAGTAATAATTGTCAGAGCTCAGAGTCAGAGACATCTATAGGTTTAAGTGTTTCAAAGCTTCTCAAATTGTACTAGCAATAGAGTAGTGCTTTTGGAACTCAGTGATTGTCATAATAACTTATTAGCCATGTATGTATAGTTTTATAAAGATGAACATTGCTTATAATACAAACTATTATTTCAGTATATTTCCTGTTTCTACTCATATTTTTCTCATTTTGGACAGACTGACCAATGACTTTTAACTTACACTTTCTAACTCTTCTAAGTTAGTAATTGACAAAGTAATTTTAAGAAACTTTCAACAGAGCTTTTTTTACTATAATGTGTAAACATTTAGTAAAAATGGTTAAATTATGATTAGGCAGCCAGTGAAAATCTTTTAGAGGAGATTGAAATCTGGTCTTTTGGTAAGGGTTCAGGAAGTCAGTGTCCTTTAAATTTTAGAGTAAGGGGGTACTAAAATGGATAATTTTTCATTCAGATGATTCTTTATGTGGTTTGGTGTTTTTGAAAAAAAAATTACTCTTTTAGTGTATCCTGAATACATCTGTGTTCTAATATGTTGCCAAGTTGTTCAAATTCATAAGTATTTGAAAGTCATTAAGTTCTAACTTTTGCCTCCTCTTTTTAGCCACTTGAAGAAATAATGGAGTATCAATGAAAACTGAAAAATGTATTATTTTAGCAGTAAAAAATTACTGTCAATCATAATAAACATAAAATAGAGTATACTGATAATTACAGAATGCAATATAATTTTTATTTTTATTGGCCTTATATTCTGCCGCCTCATTAAACCTTCTCATCAGTTCCTGTAATTTCTCCCTGTATGCATTCCTTCCTCCCAACTGACACCCTCCCACCCCCCAACCACCCCCTCCCTTCCTTCCTCCCTCCCTCAGGCAGGACTTCAGCAGAATCTTGAATAGAAGTAGTGAGAGTGGGCATCCTTGCCTTATACTTAATTTTAGATGGAAAGCATTGTCTTTTCACTATTAAGTATGTTGGTGGCTATAGGTTTTTTATAGATGCCCTTTATTAGATTGAGGAAGTTCCCTATCAGTATTCCTAGAGTACTGGTAGAGTTTATCATAACTAGCTGTTGAGATTTGTCAAGGTTTATTCTACATTAATTGGGATGATTTCATGATTTTTCTTTACTAGTTCTGTTAACATGGTTATATAAACATATTGATTTTTGAATGTTGAGCCAACATTCAATTCCTGAGTTAATTCTGACTTGTTTATGGCAAGTAATCCATTTATGTATCGATGGATTCAATTTTGGTAAGAATTTTGTGCTTCTGTCTATAAAGAACATTAATCTATAGTTTTCTTGTAATACATAGGGTGCCAAAAAAAATGTATGCATCTTTTAAGAAAGGAAAAACCATTAAAACTTTAATACTCAGTATCTACTGATAATGTTTGTTATCTTGTATCTCATAGCTACTGATGTTTGTTATCTCGTATCTCTTATAATTTCAGGCATCAATCATGACTTGAGTATTATAATTTTAGTGTAGTTTTTCGTTTCTTAAAAGATGCTCTTTTTTTGGCACCCTCTGTAATTTTAACCTGGTTTTAGTATCGGGAATACTATCCTCATAAATGAGTTAGGATATGTTCTTCTTTTCTGAAGAGTTTATGTAGAATTGAAATTAGTTTCTTCTTAAATGTTTGATAGATTTCCTCATTGTTACACCATCTGGGTTTGGAGTTTTCATTGTGAATATGGTTTTTTATTAATACTTTTAAGACCTTTTTATTTTGAGATAATTCATAAGCAGTTGTAAGAAATAATACAAAGAGGCTTGGCACCTGTGGCTCAAGTGGCTAAGGCGCCAGCCAGTACACCTAAGGTGGTGGGTTCGAATCCAGCCTGGGCCTACCAAAACAACAATGACAGCTGCAACCAAAAAAGAGCTGGGCGTTGTGGCGGGCGCCTGTGGTCCCAGCTACTTGAGAGGCTGAGTCAGAAGACTCGCTTGCGCCCAGGAGTTGGAGGTTGCTGTGAGCTGTGATGCAACAGCGCTCTACCCAGGGAGATAGCTTGAGGCTGTGTCTAAAAAAAAAAAAAAAAAAAAAAGAAATAATACAAAGAGATCCCATATTATCCTTTGACCACTTCCCCTTCAGTGAAAATATCTTATGTAACTGTAGCACAATACCCCAACCAGGAAATTGACATGGAGACAATCCATGAACCTTATACAGATTTCACCAGTGTTACCTACACTCATTTGTATGTGCATACGAGTGTGTATATTTTAACAGATTAAGTTTAATAGGTTAATGTTGGTTTTAATTAATTAATTGTAATAGATTAATGTGGTTAAAATATGGAACAGTTCTATCATAAGAATCTTTTGTGATAACTTTTTATAGCCACAGTTATATCTTTCCCTCCCAACCATGCATCCCTGGAAATCAGGAGTCTGTTCTCCATCTCTATAAATTTTGTAACTTCAGGAGTGTTAAGTAGATAACATATGTGTATAATCTTATAAATGACAGTGTATAAACTTTTGAGATTGGCTTTTTTCACTTACCATAATTTTCTTGAGATCCATTGAAGGTGTTGTATGTTTGAATAGTTTTTCCCTTTTTGTTATTGAATAGTAGTATAGATATATAATTGTTTAAATCTTCTCCTGTTGGATATTTGGGTTGTTCCCCAGTTTTGGCTATTAACAATAAAGCTGTCATTAACATTTATATATAGGTTTTTGTGTGAACATAAGTTTTTATTTCTCTGGGATAAATGGCTGTATGATAAGAACATTATTTAATTTTGAAAGAAATTGTCATGCTGTTTTTCCAGCATCATTTTATGTTCCTGTCAGCCACATGTGGGTAATCCAGTTTCTCTGTATCTTCTTCAGCATTTGATATTATCAACTTGATTTTAGGCATTCTGATAGTTATGTAGTGATATCTTATTGTGGTTTTAATTTGCATTTGCTTAATGGCTGATGTTGTTGAATGTTTTTTCATTGTGTTTATTTGCCTGCTATCTATATAATTTTAATGAAATGTCTCTTAATGTCTCTTGTTCATTTTCTTTTTTCCCCCTCCCTTTTACTGTTATTTGCATTTATTTTATGTTGCATCTATTCCCATGCACTAAGTTTTTGTTTCTTCAGTTTCTTCTGGGTTATCTTTCTTCTGTACTACCACCTCCTCTGGTTTGGGAACAATTTGTTCCTTTTCAGTAAGGATCATCTTGATGTGGAAGGGGGAGTTCATATATGGATTAATTTGACCCTGAGCTCTGTAAGTTCGGTGATGCATCTTGGGTGCTTTGTTCACTTGGATATGCTCAGTGACCAGAGAATCTACATCTAAACCCTTAAGTTCAGCATTACTCTCTGCATTTTTAAGCATGTGCAGCAAAAATCAGCATTCTTTTTGGACCACCAACCCTGTGTCCATTCCCGCTGTTTGGCCTGGGCACGCCTACCAACTCCACCATTGTAACAAGGGAATTGTACACACTGTTTCTGTAAAGCGACACTGTTTCTATAAAGTGACATCCTTCAGATACTTTGTGGCTTTTTGTATATGCGTCACTTGATGGCCTGGGCAGTTTCACATGTATTTTTAAAGTGAACACGAAGAGTTTAGCCTCTTGATTTGTATGACTTTGTGAGATTTTCTGGGTCATGTGAATAGTGAACCATTTTCACACATCACCTCAGGCCATGTAGCAGAAGAGGTCTTATTCATCTTCTATTAGGATTTTTAAATTTTTTCCAAATGTCGAGTTTCTAGAATTCTTTATGTATTTTAGGTACTAGTCCCTTGTTAGATACATGGTTTACAAATATTTCCACCCAGTCTGTAGTTTTATCTTTAAGTTTCTCCACAGTTTTTTTTTTTTTTTTGCACATCAAAGGTTTTTAATTTTGATGTGGTCCAGTTTATCAGTTTTTAAGGTTATGCTTTAGTATTATGCCTAAGAACTCTTATCATTAGTTCCTGAAAATTATCTCCTGATTTTTTTCCTAAAAGTTCATAGTTTTGCATTTAAGTCTAGGATTCATTTTGAGTTTATTTTTGAATGAGATATGAAGTTTAGGTTGAAGTTCATTTTTAACTGTGGATGTCCACTTACGCCAGCACTGTTTGTTGAAAAAGCTATGTATTTCCTTCACTGAATTGCTTTCACACCTTTGTTAAAAATCATGTTTGTGTGGATCTAGTTCTGGGTTCTCTGTTCTGTTCAGTTGTGTGTGTGTTCATCCCACTGTGAATATCATAGTGTCTTCCTTGCTGTAGCTATAAAGTAACATCAGGGTAGAGTGTTTTCTCTCACCTTATTCTTCTTTTTAAAAATTGTTTTAGCTATTCCAGGTCCTGTGCTTTTCCATATGAATTTTACTGTAAAGTAGTCCATGTCTTCAAATACTTTCCTGGGATTTTGATAAGTATTGACTGGACTTAAAGATTCTTTTGGGAAGGGGTTTCCTGCTTCTTCCTTAAGGATAGGCATTTTATGCCTCTGTGTTAGGGCAGGTTGCCTTTGCCTGAAACAGGTGTGATAGTTTCCTGCCTCTCTCAGAGGTAGTAAACCTTTGCTGATTCTTTGTTTGCTAGGGTTTCTCCCCTTAGCTTAAGGCTGTTTGTTTCCCCATGAGAGAATGGCCCACAAAGTGAGTGAAATTTCATTCCTATGTCCTACCAGATGGGGGCTCTCTCAAGTCTCTTGCCCTTTTTTCCTGGTTCTTGTGAGCACTTGTTGGAAGCTCATGGAAAATTGCTTGTGACTGATTTCTGCACTCAGTGTCCAGGGTTCCCAGAGAAGCTTACACTCCCTCTAGCTCATAATTGGCCTTTAAACATTCATTTAAACTTTTGCTCCTTTAGAATCTTTTTACATACTCCAGTGTTAGTCATTTCTTTTGTCCCGACCAAAGACAAAGTAGTTCTGTGTCCCATCTCTCCTTGGAAATAAAGCTCTGAAAGAGTAAGTTTTGCCCAGCAAAAGTTTAGTGTATTTCAAGTTAGGTATTTATTTATTGATTTTTTTAGAGACAGAGTCTCATTTTGTCACCCTTGGTAGAGTGCTACGGTGTCACAGCTCCCAGCAACCTCCAGCTCTTGGGTTTAGGCGACTCTCTTGCCTCAGCCTCCTGAGTAGCTGGGACTGCAGGTGCTCACCACAATGCCCGGCTATTTTTTGTTACAGTTTGGCTGGGGCAGGGTTCAAACCTGCCACCCTCGGTATATGGGTCTGGCACCCTCCTCACTGAGCCACAGGCACTGCCCTCAAGTTGGATATTTAAATATTGTTTCAACATTTCTTACTCAAAGAATCTCATAGGGTCTAGTAAAGGAGATAGTTACATGAATAAATTATAAAGGTATGCAGTAAGTTATACAACCATTAAAATGAGCAGTAGCTCTGTATTTATTTTCATTGAAAGATGTTTCCCATGTAATATTGAGTGATAATACAGATTACAGAAGAGCATGGGTATTATGATCCAAATCATGTCTTCACTGATTCAGCAAGTGTACATTAACTTGCTAGTTTATGCTAGGCCCTGTTCTAGGCACTTGGAATACTTAGGTGAACAAAAGAATAAAAGACTATTTATTTTCTTATGGAGTTTATAGTCTACTAATATAGAATGTCAAAGTGGAGGCAGAATTATAAGAGGCAGCTTGGGGTGCAGAAAGATGTAACAGCAAATTCATCCATAACAAGCATGTAATTGTTTGGAAAAGATTCTCCTCTTCTGCACATCCTGTGTGTAGAAGCATTGGCTTTATTCTTTTTCTTTTTTTTTTAAATTATTTTTTATTAAATCATAACTTTGTACATCAATGCATTTATGGGGTTCAGGGTACTGGTTCGATATACAATGTGAAATGTTTACATTAAACTAAGTAACACATCTATCACAATTATACTTATTTCTTAATAGTTTTGAAATGTACCATTGCATCATGCGCATTAGGTGAGGTCCCCCCAAATGCCCTCCCTCCTCCCATAGCCCTCCCTCCCCTCCTCTCTCTCTCCTTTTCCCTTCTTTCTGGACTATAGTTATGTTTATGTTTTGCCATTCATATGAGTGTATAGGTGGTTATATATTGATTTCATAGTAGTATTGAGTACATTGGATACTTTTTTTTTCCATTCTTGAGATACTTAGAAGAATATGTTCCAGCTCCATCCAGGTAAACATAAAAGATGTGAAGTCTCCATCTTTTTATGGCTGCATAGTGTTCCATCGTGTACATATACCACAATTTGTTAATCCATTCACAGGTTGATGGACACTTGGGCTGTTTCCATGTCTTGGCTATTATGAATTGGGCTGCAGTAAACATTCTGGTGCAGATGTCTTTGCTGTAAAATAATTTTTGATCATCTGGGCAGGATCCAACAGTAGGTCTACTTTTAGTTCCTTGAGTGTTCTCCAAACTTCTTTCCAAAAAGGTCGTATTAGCTTGCATTCCCACCAGCGGTGTAGAAGTGTTCCCCTTTCTCCGCATCCATGCCAGCATCTGTGGTTTTGTGATTTTGTGATGTGGGCTAATCTTACTGGAGTTAGATGACGTCTCAAAGTGGTTTTGATTTGCATTTCTCTGATGATTAAGGATGATGAACATTTTTTCATGTGTTTGTAGGCCATGTGCTTGTCTCCATCAGAGAAGTTTCTGTTCAAGTCTCTTGCCCACATAGAAATGGAGTTATTTATTCTTTTCTTATTGATTAGTTTGAGTTCTCTGTAGATTCTAGTTATCAGACCTTTGTCCGAAGCATAACTTGCAAAAATCTTTTCCCATTCTGATGGTCTGTTTACTTTACTTACTGTGCTCTTGGCTGTGCAAAAGCTTTTTAGTTTGATCAGAACCCAGTGATGTATTTTTGGTGTTGCTTCAATTGCCCAGGGGTCGGGTGGGGTGGGGTTCCTCTTCATAAAATATTCCCCCAGGCCAATTTCTTCAAGTGTTTTCCCTGCACTCTCTTTTAGTATTTTTATAGACTCATGTCTTAAGTTCAAATCTTTTATCCAGTGAGAATCAATTTTTGTTAATAGTGAAAGGTGGCACTGGCTTTATTCTAGACTGTCTTTCCAATGATGTTTTTATAGAGAATAGCCTTGGAAGATATCATCTCTCTCTGGAGCAGAGGGCAAGTTTGTTTATTGCCTGGTGTAAAAGAGATACTGTCTCTGAAGGTCAGGCAGGTTTGCTTGATATAAGATTTGGGTTCCCTCATTCCAGAATTGGAAGATTTGGGTTCCCTCATTCCAGGATTTCTTACTGTGATTCATACTCTTCTCATGGATAGCAGACATCCAAGCCCTATGGGGGTTGGGGACGAGAGGAAGTAATTTTTTTGCCTCTCACATAGGAGTCTTGTGTTTTTTGCCAGCATCCTAGCAATAGTGGCAGGCTAATTAGTTATCTTGCAGATAGACCACACCTTCATAGTATTTAATAGCATTCAAATGTGAGTTTATTTTTATTTTGAGGGGACTCAGTTCTTTATGAAGCTTATGGCTTCTATTTTTTGGTACTGTACTTAATTACTAAGAGATTAGTGGATTTTTTTGCTAGTTTGCTCTAGGAGCACACTTGATAACAGTGGTTCTCAACTTTCCTAATGCCACAACCCTTTAATACCGTTCCTCATGTTGTGGTGACCCCCAACCATAAAATTATTTTCGTTGTTATTTCATAACTGTAATTTTGCTACTGTTATGAATTGTAATGTAAATATCTGATATGCAGGATGTATTTAGCCGACCCCCACCAAAGGGGCCATGACCCACAGGTTGAGAACTGCTGCTTTATAAGATGGCTGGACAATATAATCAGCTTTATCTCCAAAGTCACATAAAAAAGTACCATTCAGGAACTATTTATATCATGTCTCAGTGCACATTTATATGTATAAATTTCATATGTAAGAGTTCTTGCTAGGACAACTTTGTCTTCTATTCTCTTATATCCATTTTCTCTAGATTGAAATGGCTATTGCTATGTTTTCAAGCCAGGTGCTAAAAATTTGGAAAAATAGTTTCCAGTACTTCAGCATTTTATTGCATTCTAATTGTTGTCATATTGTTAATTTGAAAACTATATAACTCAGTGGGGATTACCAAGTTTGCCTTTGGCCAAAAGGAAATCAGTTTTAAAAATACCTGTTTGCTATAGTTAGTATCTTTTTATGTCTGAAAATCAGATTTGAAAAGTTAATTATATAAAGTACAAACTAGTTCATGAAAGCATTTGGCTGGATTTCTTTAGGTATATTTTATTCCAATAAGTTTAGGAACCATGGAATATCTGCCCCTTCCCCAGCCTTCCATAATTATCTATAATTTTTTTTGATCTATATGTTTATTCATCCTTTACCTAACCATCTTACCAGTTAAAAAACAAAGAGAAAGAAGAAAATTGGCTTCAAAAGGGTCTTGATCTTTGTATTGAATGGCAAGAAAGCACAGTAATCTGTCCTTTGTGACAGTAAACAAATAATACAGGCAGATGTAATTAAGAGACCTGATCAGCCTGATACTTAATCATTGCTTTTTGTCATAAATTCATCTTCCTTTCATTACAGCTTCTCAACAAACATGCTTTTTTATCTGTCTTTGGTAAAGATGATTCATTCTTTAATGGGACATAATTCTCTTTTTCAAAGAAAGAATTATTCTATTTTTGGAGTATTTTAGCTATTCTGTTATTGATAGGCATTTAAGCTGTTTTGCTGCCAAATTTCATCATCGTAAAATTAAATTATTTTGACATCTCTAAAATTGAGATGTATTTAAAAATAAGTACCTTAATACTTTCACTAACTGACATATTGTTTATTATCTTTGTCGTCTCATGAGAATGCAGAAATCTTTTTGTTTTATTTTACCACTGTATTCCTGCTTTCTAGAACATTACCTGAAAAAGAGTGTTCAATAAATATTTGTTGAATGAATGAAGAAAAGTTTGGGCATTTACTGTGGTCTAGACACTGTGCTAAGTAAGCCCTTCCTGTCCTTGAATCATTTTGTCTTTATTATTATCACAAAAGATAAGTATTTAATAAGGAAGCTAAGGCTTAGAGGAGGATAATTTGCCCAGCATCACTCAGGTTATAAATGGTGGAGCTGAAATTAGAGCCTGAATTTACCTTATTATGCCAGATCCTAGGCTCTTCAATATCATACTTTTCTCACCTTCAAGTTGTATGATTTATTTAGTATTTTTCTTTCTTTTTAAACAGGAAGAAGAGAATTTATCCAAAGATTAAAACTTGAAGCAACCCTAAATGTGCATGATGGCTGTGTAAGTAAGAGTTAATAGTTAATTAACTCTGAAGGGCTTTAATACTGTTTAAATGTTTGATGAAATGCCCTAATCTTCCCAGAAGGGATTGTGACTAACTATAATACAATGGAAGAATAACATAAAAGAGGACTTGGCATGGTGGCTCATGCCTGTAATTTTATTTAGCACATCAGGAGGCCAAGTTAGGAGGATTGCTTGAGGCCTGGAATTTGATACCAGCCTGAGCAACATAATGAGACCCCATCTTTATCAAAAAATAGAAAAATTAACTGGATATGGTGGCAGTGTACCAATAGTCCCAGCTACTTGGGAGGCTGAGGCAGGAGGATAGCATCCCCCCCCCCCCAAAAAAAAGGAAAACTTGGAAATAGATAAGCAAAACCCATAAAAGTATATATTGAACTTTGTAGACTATGTATAAATTTTTTTTAAGTGCAGATGTGTTTTCTATTATCAAAAGCCTTCTGGCCCAGCAAGGTGGCTCAAGCTTATAATCCTGCGCTCTGGGAGGCCACAGAGGGAGGATCACTTGATGTCAGAAGTTCAAGACTAGTTTGAGCAAAAGTGAGACCCTCATCTCTACAAAAAATACTAAAATTAGCAGCTACTGTGAAGACCAAGATAGAAGATTACTTGAGCCCAAGAGTTTGGGACTGCAGTAAGCTATCGTGATACTGCTGCACTCTAGCCAAGGACAAAGCAAAACTCTTGTCCAACAACAACAAAAAAGTTTCCATCTCATTAACTCTACTGTAACTGCTTTTATGAGGTCACTTTTGACCTTTTTAACCTCAGATCTCTAAATTTAGTGGTTATTTCTCACTTAGGAACCTTAGACATCAGGGTTTTTATTGTTGCTGTTGAATTTCTTTTTCTAGAGAGACAGAGACTGGCTCTCCAATTCTCAAATTTGAGGCTAGAGTGCAGTAGTGTAATCATAGCTCACTGCAGCCTCTAGCCTTGGGCTCAAGTGATCCTCCTGCCTCAGCCTCTTGAGTAGCTGAGACTATAGGTGCATGCCACTGTACTCAGCTAATTTTTTTTTTCCCATATTTGTAGAGTCAGGTTTTGCTATGTTGCCAGGCTGGTCTTAAATTGCTGCCCTCAACTGATCCTCCCACCTCAACCTGCAGAAGTGCTGGGATTATAGGTATAAGCTTCCTCTCCTAACCATCTTTTTTTGAAATAAATTTTTTCTAACACGGTACTTAACTTTGTTTTCTTCCTGACCCATTCATTCACTGCATGTTCTTTATCTTCTCAACTGACTCCTCCACTTCTTCACCTTCAAATGTTGGGTGTGCAAAGACTCTGTCCTGGAACCTCCTACATTCTTTTCTCTCCAACTCTTAAGAGACCTTATCCAGTTCCATGGCTGAAAAACTACTTCTGTCTTTCCCAGAGCTCCAGATTTATATGTCCAGCTTTCTACTTAATCTGAGTTGCATATCTAATAAGTACCCTAAATTTGGCAGATTCAAAACAGAGCTCTTTTTAGTTTTTATTATAAAAATTTCAGGCATATTTTTCATATGCTCATCACCTGGATTTAGCAATTAATAAGATTTCATCACATTTTCTTTTCTTTTCATTTTTCTTTCTTTTTTTTTCTAGTTCCTGAAATATTTTAAAGCATATCCTGGATATTTCACCCCATACATGTGCCTAAAAGCAATGGACATTTTTTAATATAAACATAATGGCATTATATAGCTTAATAAGGTTGATACTTTTTTTCCCTTTTTTTGAGACAGAGTCTCACTGTGCTGCCCTTGGTAGAGTGCTGTGGTGTCACAGCCCACAGTAACCTCAGACTCCAGGACTTAAGCAATTCTCTTACCTCAGCCTCCTAAGTAGCTGGGACTACAGGCGACCTCCAGAATGCCTGGCTATTTTTTGTTGAGGTTGTCATTGTTGTTTAGCTGGCTTGGGCTGGGTTCAAATGTACCACCTTTGGTACGTGTGGCTGATGCCATAACTACTGCGCAACAGGTGCCGAGCCAGAACTCTCTACTTTTAAAGTGTTATTTTGAAGAAACCAATCTACCAAAACAAACCAAAAAAAAAAAAAGTCTGGTGTTGAGACTAAGGAAATCTGTGTTCTAGCAAAAACTTCAGATGATTTTGATCCAGGTGATCAACGGATCTCATAATTTGGAAAACAGTGCTATACCTGCTAATCGAAAACAGGAAGCTAGAAAGATCACTTGGAAGAAGATTATGATGTGAAACATTCAAAACTAATGCAAAGAGGAAAAAAAGCACCTGTAGCCCTACCCCCAAACTATTATCTTTCTCTTGTCCATATTTTTACAGAATTATAATTATGCTATAAACACAGTTTAGTATATATTATTTATTTTAAAACTTAAAAACTTTTTTTTGGGGGGGTCAAAATAATACATGCACATAATTTATGCTGGATTATATAAAAATAATAGACCTGACCTGCTTTACGTTATTCCTCTTACATTCTCCAAAGGAATCTCTTTTAGTCATTTTTTATTTCAGGTCTTCTGGTAATGTCTTTCATATCTCTATGTGCTGTTCTTATACTGCTTTTCTTGAATTGTCAACTTTGGACATTATCTATTGATATGATAGATGGGGATGATAGATGGGATTTGACTGATTTACAACTTTCAATTTAAAAGATTTATTCTTCTCAGACTCAGAATCGTTACTATTCTCAGTCTCCTCAGTGGTCATTTTTATTTTAAACAACAATACATAAATATCTTTTATTTCTATCATTCATAGGTATCCCCTCACTGTGTAAGATAAGAGATATTAAGTGCTTCTACTCTTCAGCTTCTACCTTCCTATCTCTATTTCACCCTCCATCAGCTGTATTTGCTTTTATATTGTCAGTGTTGATTACATTTATCCTTTATTCTATAGTCAGATGTCTTCTGTAGTAGGTATTCTAAAAGTTGAAATTCAGTGAATGATGTTAATTATTCTTGTATTCATATGTAGTTGGTTTTCTTTAAAAAAACAAAAACACCTTGCAAACCTGGTTTCTTGTACCCTCCATGGATCCCCAACAATAAAAAAAGAGAACCATATCATCAGTTTGAATAAAATATTTCGTCAACTGGAAAAAAAAACTTGCAAAATAGAGAAGGGGGAAATACATGAAAAAATTATGTGATGTATCTGTTCATAGCACTCAACTGCTCAAAACTTTCCAATAGTTTCCAACATACACTAAATCTAAAGTTCTTTTAGAACTAAGTGCTACATTATTTGGCCTTGCTACCTTTTCTCTAGTTTCCTCCCTTATTACATTCTCCCACATATATGCAGGATGGCCATAAAATTGTGTATAATTTTAAATTGCATGCTGTTTTAATTTAAAATTGCACACAGACTTTATGGTCACCCTGTATTTGTTTCAGTCACACTCATCTTTTTGCTGTTCCTAAGTATACCAAGTACACCTCTGCCTTATATACAGTAGTAATCGTTTATGCCTTGTACCTAGAGTTCTCTTCCCCTATATATCTGTAAAGCTTATGTCCCATTTGATTTAGTTCTCTTTTTTTTTTTTTTTTATTGAATGGTAACTATGTACATTAATACACTTCTGGGGTACAGTGTGGGGTTTTCACATGCAATCCGAAATACTTCCATCAAACTGGTCAACACGGGCTTCATGTCATTTTCTCAGTTATTGTTTTAAAACGTTCACATTCTACTCTTAGAAAGATTCACTTGTACCCCTGTAAGATA
>CAUYQV010198613.1:0-27732 GCA_963574575.1 Galagoides demidoff | reverse complement strand
ATCCCCCTGGGTAGGGTGCTGTGGCATCACAGCTCACAGCAACCTCCAACTCCTGGGCTCAAGCGAGTCTCCTGCCTCAGCCTCCCAAGTAGCTGGGACCACAGGCACCCGCCACAACGCCTGGCTATTTTTTTTTTTTTTTTGGTTGCAGCCGTCATTGTTGTTTTTTTGGCAGGTCTGGGCTGGATTCAAACCTGCCACCTTAGGTGTATGTGGCTGGCACCTTAGCCACTTGAGCCACAGGTGCTGAGCCTAAAGTGGTCATTTTTCGAAGGACAGCAACAAAATGTGAAAAAAGCACCTATGGATTGGGAAAAATATTTGCAAATTATATCTTTTAAGGGACTTGTGTCTAAAATATATAAAGAGTTATTATAACCCCAAAATAACCCAATTAAAAGAAGGCAGGCATGGTGGCTCAGGCCTATAATCCTAGCACTCTAGGAGACCGAGGCAGGAGGATTGCTTGAGCCCAGCCAGCAGTTAGAAACCAGTCTGTGCAAGAGTGAGGCTCTGTTTCTACTAAAAATAATAGAAGAATTAGCCTGGTGTTGTGGTGGGCATCTATAGTCCAGGCTACTCAGGTTGAGGCAGGAGATTGCTTGAGCCCAAGAGAATGAGTCTGCTGTGAGCTAGCCTGATGCTATAGCATTCTAGCCTGGGCAATAGAGTGAGACTGTGTGTCAAAAAAAGTATAAAATGGGCAAAGGCTATGAAAAGATAGTTCTCCAAAGATTATACAAATAGCTAATAAGCACATAAAAAAGATGCTCTCAACATCATTTATCATTAGGCAAATACAAATCAAAACCACAATGAGGTAGCATTTCATGCCCATAGCAATCATTATACACATAGTAAAAAAGATAACAGCAACAAGTGTTGGTTGGGATGTGCAGAAACTACAACCCTTATACATTGCTGGTGGGAACACAAGTGATCACTTTCCTTGAAAAACAGTTTGGCAGTTCCTGAAAAAATTCAACATAAAGTTAACTGTATATTATTATGTGAATATTTGTATCCACCCACTCCCCCCTCCAAATTCATATGTTGAAATCCTGACCTTCCAGGATGGTATTAAGTGGTAGGACCTTCAGTTAGATCAGGTGTCCTCAAACTACGGCTGACCAGCGGGCCACATGAGGCCACATCTTTGCAATTGTAAATTGTGCTGTTATAAACATTACAGTGCAAATGTTCATATGACAGAATATCTTTTTTCCTTTGGGGTAGAAACCTAATAATGGAAGTACAGGATAAAATGGTACCTTTACTTTTAGTTCTTAGAGTAGGTGTCCTCAAACTATAGTCCGCGGGCCACACGCGGCCCACCTAGGACATTTATCTGGCCCGCCGGGTGTTTTTGCTGCCGCTGCCTGTCCTGCTTTGCAGCCAACTCGTCTAGCCCGCAGTCCAGCCCTCCAATGGTCTCAGGGACAGTGAACTGGCCCCCTGTTTAAAAATTTTGAGGACCCCTGGAGATTGTGAGGCTTTCTTTGATTAGATCATGAATCCCTTTCTAAGGGGATTAGTGCCCTTAGAAGAGACGCTAAAGGGAGCTCATTTGCCCCTCTCACTTTGCAGGGCACAGGTAGAAGGCACCATCTATGAAAAGAAAGCAGCCCTCAGCAGGCACAAATCTGTTGGTGTCTTGATCTTGGACTGCCTAGCTTTTAGAACTGTGAGAAGCAAATTTCTGTTTATAAGATACCCAATTTATAATATTTTGTTATAGAAGCACAAATTAATTAGGACACTACAAAACCCAGCAATTGTACTCATAGTTATATCCCCAAGAGAACTGAAAACATGTCTGCACAGAAACTTGAACCATATGTGAGTGTTCATAATACCTAATAAAAATGGAAATAACCCAAATGGCTTTCAGGTAATGAATAAACAAAAGTAGTATATCCATACAATGAAATATTATTTAGACTAAGAAAAGAATGAAGTATCGATACATACCACAAAATGGATACACTTTGAAATTATGCTGAAATGCTGAAATCAAGAGAATGAAGCCAGACACAGAAAATCAAGTATTACATGGCTCTATTTCTGTGAAATATCCAGAATAGGCAAAACGACAGAGACAGTAAATTAGTGGTTGTTAGGAGCTGGAGAGGGGGGAAAAGAGAGTGGGGAGTGCGACTGATGGGTGCAATGTTTATTTTGGGGGTGCTAAAAGTGCTCTGAAATTAGATGTGATGGTTGTGCAAGTCTTTCAATATGCTATAAACCAATAAAGTGTGCCTTTGAAGAGGATAAATTTCATGGCATCTGAATTATATCGCAATAAAGCTGTGATTTAAAAAAAAATCAGAAGGGAGGAAGGAAAACAAAACAAAAAGGCTACAGTGTGAAGTACAGATCCATTGTGAGGACGGTGACAGTCTAGGCTCTGAAAGAAGGTGATTAACAAAGTCACGGGACATTTTATGAAGAAGATAAAGCTAAACAGACCCCAAGGAGCAGACAGAGTCAGGCTCATCAAGAGAAGTAGTATGGAAAAGTCACAAGACAGTAAGTACAGCGTGTTCACTAGCCAGGAGAGGAGAGGGAGAAATGCCAGGGAGACGCTGAGGGGGAGAGTGAGCACGAGTGAGGCCAGAGCAGGAGGACGGAAGTTTAGACTCTGAGGGAAGACAGGGAGCCATTTAAAAGCTGGTGCATAGCCAAGCGTGGTGGCTCACACCTGTAATCCCAGTACTCTGGGAGGCCAAGGAGGATGGATCACATGAGCTCAGGAGTTCCAAGACCAGCCTGAGTAAGAACAAGTAGACCCTTTCTCTACTCAAAAGAAAAAAAAAAAAGAAAGCTAGCTGGGTGTCATTGTAGGTGCCTGTAGTCCCAGCTACTCAGGAGGCTGAGATGAGAGGATTGAATGAACCCAGGCATTTGAGTTTGCTGTAAGCTATGATGCCACTGTACTCTACCTAGGGTAAGAGAGTGAGACTCTATCTCAAATAAATAAATAAATAAAGTAAGTAAGTAAGTTGGTGGTATAGTAGTAATGTCATGACAGCTATGTGCAACTAGATTGGCGTGGTTAAAAACATGCAGGATGGATTGAAGGAGTTTGGAATCTGGAAGGTTGAATTGGGGTTGGAGTATACCTCACATGTAGAAAACATCTATTTGGCTGATAAAGTAATCAATCAAGGGCAGAGGGTGCAGGGGATTTTTAAAAACTTAGTATCCAAAAACTTCTGAGTATTTTTGATGTTCCAGGTGCCATGTGGGGTGCTTTAAATGTTCCTCACAATTATCCCAAGTTTTTATTACTACCCTTATTTCATGAGTTAACTGATAGCTATCTTGGTTATCTGGTTATATAACTTGTCTTAAGCTGCAATGCTGGTATGTAGAAGAACTTTGATTAAAACTTAGGTTTGAAAAAATGGTGGTCTCACGTGCTTTAAAGTTTTTACATTTAGGTGACTGGAGCAACAGTTAAGCTATTGAACTAGGAAACTGAGATTGAGAGTAGCTGATTTCAAGGAGCAAGTGAAGATGAAGAGTTTATAAAAAGAAATATTGAACTCGGGGTGAAAGCATCATATCCATTGGACAGGTTTAGAGGGCAAGTAGATGAATGAGTCTGGCGGTCTTGTGAGAGGATCAGATCACACAGAGAAATCAAGAGCCTTAACGGATGGCTCAGGCCCCCGAAATGCAGCTCACCCTTGGGGAACTGCTCCCCAGAGGCAGAGGAAAGAAGAGAGTCAACCAAGGTGACAGAGAAGAAAGGATCAGAGTTAAGAAAAGAAATCAGGTTATTCCAGTATTAAACAAGCCAAAAAAGAAGAAAGGAGAGAGGAGAAGAAGAAAGAAATTATGTCAAGCAAGAGAAAGGGTAGTCAGCAGTGTCAAGTGACAGAAAAGTTCAGGAGAACAGTGACCAGCGGAAGTTACTGTTAACCTTGCAGAGGACAGTTCTAGAGCTGACTGAAAACAGATTTCAGAGAATAAAGGAGGAGAAAGGGAAGTTTATCAGAGAAAGGAAATCAGGAATAAGACGGTAGTTTGAGGGTGCAGGGGGAAGCACAGGAGACCTAACTAAGCATGAGTAGAGACTATGGAAAATACAAGGGAGAAATGTTGGCTTAAAATCAAAACCAAGATCCCTCACCAAGATAATTCCAAAGATTCAGGAGGAAATAGGAGAAGTCCTTGCCAAGCCAGAAGAAATATTCATCAATTTGCAAGGATAGGGTTGGGTTATTGGAAAGCTCTGACCGTTGCATAAAAGAGGAAAGGCACACCAAGATAGAGTAAATCAGTCACAAACATATTTCAGTGAACATTGTCAGTGTTAGTTAGCAAGAAGGCAGGGCTGGTTGGGTTACTGTGCTGCTCAGATGGACACCCTCCCAGGTCAGATCTGGGCCAGGATGTAAGGAAGGAAGGATGTGATTTGAGAGATTATTTCAGTACAACCAGGGCAGAGCTTCAGAGGCCCAGAAGGAAACACCAGTGGTGATGACACAGATGCTAATTTGCCCAGCCTGGAGGTGCTGCCACTGAGTATGAGTTACGCTGGAAGAACACAGGCCGAGTGGCCAGTCCCCATGACTGCCTTCATCCTGCAACACAGCAGAGACACTGCCCTGATCAGTGTGTTCCCATTAGTCAACATACAAAGCTCCTCCCTACTTTGAGTGTTGTTTTGTCTGGCAGGTTCCTCCCAGTTTTGAGCGGCAGGTAAACAGCTGACTCCCAAAGCCCATTCTGAGAAATGTTCTCTACCCTTTGTCCTTGCTTCAGAATGTCCTCTTTAAATGAATAAATCCTCTATTCTTCCTAAACCAAGAGTTGCAGTTCCACTAAAGGAGCCAAGCCAGAAAGTCATCTAGAATCCCAATTGCCCTTGGGCCAACTCAATCTAACTTGGAAGGACAAAAGTTTTTTTATGTACTAGCTTTGGGGAAGGTGCTCTCAGGTGACAGAGACAGACCAGCAGCTGAACATTGCCATCTGGTGCTTGGGAGGTGTCACTATAAACCTTTTCCTTCCCTTAGCATCTAAGTTCAGCAAATAATTCATTAATTTCATAAGAAGTGGAAAAAGTATCCCTGCACCTATTAGAAGATATATTCCTTATGGAAATGCAACAATATTCTACCATATGGGTGAGCCTTAAGGGCATTATGCTAAGTGAAATAAAGCAGTAACAAAAAATACATGCTTATGATTTCACTTGTATTAAGTACTTATAATAGTCAAAATCATAGAGACAGAAAACAGAATGATGGCTGCCAGGGACTGAGGGGAAAGAGGAATCTTGAGGTATCGTTTAATGGGTATAGAGTTTCAGTTTGACAAGAGTTGTGGAGATAGATGGTGGTTGATGGTTGCACAATATTATAAATGTATTTAAATACCACTGAACTGGTCACTTGTGATGGTTGCACAATGTTATGAATGTATTTAAATATCATTGAACTGGTCACTTAAAAATGTTTAACATAGCAAGTTTTACGTATTTTACCATAATGAAAATCAGAAAAGGGATAAACTCTTCATTTTTGGATCCTGTCTTCTCTTTAAAAGGTATATTTCTTGGAAGTCATTAAACCCACATCATCTGTGTTTCCTGCTTTATTTAATTCTCTTCTTCTTTCCAGATATTCTCATCACCATATAAATAGAATCTACTATCTCCCATTTAAAGAAAGAAAGAAAAAATTCTCTCCTGGTCACATACATCCTTCCACTAACCATTTGCAGTTATGGTCCCCGCACTCACATGAAATGCCTGTATGTATGAGAACTGCCTAGCCTGCCACCACCGGAGCCGGGAACCTGGGGAGACGGCAGCAAAGCAACTCTGCCAGAAGACCAAGCAGCCCAGCCTCATACCCCTGGATCCACCACTGTGCTGCCCACACCTCCCAAAGCCTAGAGTTAAAGAAGAACAAAAAGGAGGAGGAAAAGAGAAAAGAAAGTAGAGGAAGCAAATAAAAAAGAAAACAACACACAAAAACCTCGGCAACATGAAGAGCCAGAGCAGATCTATACCCCCCACCCAAGGGATCACAACAGAGCTACTACCAAAGATTCCAACTATAAAGAAATAGTGGGAATGACAGAAATGAACTTCAGATTAGGAATGGCAAATACAGCGCAGGGAAAGTGGAAAGCCAGCAAAAAGAAGTCCCAAGAAATTAATAAAATTAAGACAAAGTCTCCAAGGATCTGGACAAAATTAGAAAGGCTATAGCTGGGCTTAAAGAATTGAAGGAGAATTCATATAATTTCAAAATATAGTAGAAAGTTTCAATGACAGATTTAACCAGAGAGAAGAAAGAATTTCAGGCTCTCAAGTTAACCCAGTCATTTAAAGAGGCAGAAAAGAGAGTAAAAGCAGAGCAATCTCTTAGACCAGTGGTTCTCAACCTGTGGCTCATGACCCCTTTTTAACAATGAAAATACATTGTGTTATTAGGAAGGTTGAGACCCACTGTCTTAAACAGTTATGGGACTACATGAAGCATACAAACATACAAATCATAGGTATCCTTGAAGGAAAAGAAGAAAGTCCCCAAAGCATGGAATCTCTAGATGATATTATAGCTCAGAATTTCCTAAGCATTGCCAAAGATGTTGAACCATGGGGCATCTCAATTCAAATAGAGCATCTCCTAGACACATTGTAATTAACCTGGCCAAAGTCAAAATGAAGGACAATCCGTAAGCATCCAGGTATAAGCAGCAGCTTACCTATAAGGGCAAACCCATCAAGCTAACACCTAACTTTTCAGTGGGAACTTGACAAGCCAGAAGAGAGTGTGCCGTCACCTTTAACCTTCTCACACAAAACTGCCAGGCTAGGATTCTGTATCCTGCAAAAGTAAGTTTCATATTTGATGGAGAAATCAAATCTTTTACTAACAAGCAAAACTTGAGGAAATTTACCGCAACAAGAACTGCTCTACAGAAAGTTCTCTGACCTGTACTATACATAGATCAACACAATGGACCCCCCAGCTAAATAAAGACACCTGGAAACTAAAGAACAAAGCCTAGTTATCACAATGGTGCATGTGATAAAACAAGGCAACAGAGCTCTACACAAGACAAAAAGAGATCCACCCTCCTTCTCAATCCTTTCAATAAATAGGGAACAGCTTGAATTCTCTTGAAGAGATGCTGGCTGGATGACTAGCTTAAAAAAAAAAAAAGCCAAATATATGTTGTCATCAGGAAACACATCTAATCCCCAAGGACAAATCAAAACTCAGAGTAAAGGGCTGGAAACATTATCACATGCAAATGGAAACTAAAGAATATGGGAACTGTGATTCCTATTGCAGATACAACTGACTTTAAAGCAATAAAAGTGAAGAAAGACAAAGATGCACACCATATACTTGTCACAGGAACAGTCCAACAAGAAACATTTCAATCCTAAATCTGTATGCACCAAACTTAAAGGCTCCCAGATTTATAAAGCAAATGCTGCCTGATCTAAACAATATGATAAACAACACCATAACCAAGGACTTCAATACCCCACTGACAGAACGGGAAAGATCCTACAGGCAGAAACTAAGCAAAGAAATGATGGACTGAAATATAACTCTAGAACAGCTGGGTTTAACAGACATGTAAAGAACATTTCAGCCCACTACTACTGAATAGATATTCTTTTTATCAGCTCATTGATAATTCTCCAAGATCTATCATATCCTAGGTCACAAATCAAGCCTCAATAGATTTTACAAAATAGAAATTATACATTGTATCTTTATAGACCACAATGGAATTAAAATAGAACTTAATTCCAACAGAATCACTCAAACAAAGTCATGGAAACTAAACAACTTATTGCTCAATAATAGCTAGGTCAAGGAGGAGACAAAGGAGAAAATCATTAGATTACTTGAAAAAAATGATCATGGGGCCATAAGCCGTCACATCCTGTGGGATACTGTAAAAGCAGTTCTAAGAGGGAAAGTCATCACATTAAATGCCTACATCCGGAAATCAGAAAGAGCACAAATCAACACTCTAATGAATCATCTCAAGGAACTGCAAAAGGAAGGGCAAGCCAAACCCAAACCCAGCAGAAGAAAATAACTACCCTAAATCAGTTTTTTTTTTTGGCCAGGGCCGGGTTTGAACCCGCCACCTCTGTAATGGGGCTGGTACCCTACTCCTTGAGCCACAGGCACCACCCACTACCCTAAATCAGATCAGAACTAAAAGAAATCAAGAACAAAAGAACCATATAGAAGATCAATGAAACAAAAAGTTGGCTCTTTGAGAAGATAAATAAAATTGATACAACCTTGGTCAGATTAACTAGAAACAGAAAAGATATCTAATAAGCTCAATCAGAAAGAAAAAAAGGTGAATAACAACAAATTCCACAGAAATACAGAATATCATCACTGAGTACTTAAAAAATTTCTATGCTTCAAAATTTGAAAATGTGAAGGAAATGAACAAATTCCTGGAATCACACCTCCTTTCCAGAGTCAAACAGGAAGAAACAGAACTCTTGAACAAATCAATTATCAAGCACCAAAACTGAAACAATAACAAAAAATGTCTCAGATAAGATGGTTTCATACCAGAATCCTATGAAACTTTCAAAGAAAAACTTGTACCTACACTGCAGAATCTATTTCAAAATACTGGGAAGGAAGGAACCCTCCCCTAACTCCTTGTACAAAGTATCACCCTGATAACAAAACCAGAAAAGAACATAACAAAAAGAAAATTATAGACCAATTTCATGAAAGAATGTTGACACAAAATAGTCAATAAAATCTTAGTAAACAGGATTCAGCTACACATCATAAAAATAATTCATCATGACCAAGTGGGCTTCTTCCTAGGGATGCAAGGCTGGTCCAACATATGCAAATCTATAAACATAATTCACCACATAAACAGAAGTTAAAAAAAAAAAAGACCATCTGAGTTCCTCAGTAGATGCAGAAAAAGCAATGGACAAAATTCAACATCTTTTTTTTGATAAGAACACTTAAGAAAGTGGTTAAATAGGACATTCCTTAACTGATAGAAGGCATCTATGGCAAACCCACAGTGAATATCACGTAGAACAGAGAAAAACTGAAAGCACTCCCACTAAAAGTGGGATATTCAACATAGTGCTACAAGTCCTAGCCAATGCAGTCAGGCAAGAGAAGGATAGCAAGGGTTTCCAAATGGGGGACAGAGGAGGGCAAACTATCGCTCTTTGCGGATTATATGATTTTAAACAAAGAAAACCTCAAGGACTCAACAGTAAGATTCCTGAAATTGATAAAGAAATACAACAATGTCTCAGATTAAAAAATCAACATATAGGCTCGGCACCCATAGTACAGTGGTTACAGCGCCAGCCACATACACCAAAGTTGGCGGGTTCAAACCCAGCCCGGGCCAGCTAAAAAAACAACAATGACAACTGTAACAAAAAATAGCTGGGCATTGTGGTAGGCGCATGTCCCAGCTACTTAGGAGGCTGAGGCAAAAGACTCACTTAAGCCCGAGAGTTTGAGGTTGTTGTGAGCTGTGACGCCACAGCACTTTACTAAGGGTGACACAGTGGGACTCTGTCTCAAAAAAAAAAAATCAATATACACAAATCAGTTGCCTTCTTATATACCAAAAAGTCAGTCTGAGAATCAAATCAAAGACACAGTACCCTTCAGAGTAGCATCAAAGAAAATGAAATATCTTCCTTAGAATATATTTAACAAAGAATGTGAAGGATCTCTATAGAGAGAACTGTGAAACACTGAGAAAAGAAATTACAGAGGATGTTAGCAATGCCCATTAAAACACCAACATCATATCATGCTCATGGATTGAAGAATCAACATTAAAATGTCTGTACTACCCAAAGCAATCCACAGATTTAACGTAATCCCCATTAAAACACCAACATCATACTTTGAATATTTTGAAAAAAATAATTCTACATTTTGTATGGAACCAGAAAAAACCTCAAATAGCCATCACAATTTTATGAAATAAGAACAAATCTTGAGGCATTACTTTACCAGACTTCAGGTTATACTGTAAGTCTGTAAGGATCAAAACAGCATGGCACTGGCATAGAAATAGAGACATAGATACATGGAGCAGAACAGAGAATCTAGATGAAACTAGCCTCATATTGCCATCTGATCTTTGACAAAGCCAACAAAGTCATACCCTGGTGTAAAGAATCCCTATTCAACAAATTGTGCTGGGAGAACTGGTTAGCCTCATGTAAAGGATTGAAACTGGACCTCCACCTCTCACCACTTACAAAAATAAACTCACAACGGATACAAGATTTAAATTTAAGACATTAAAGTATAAAAACCCTAGAAGAAAGTGTGGGAAAAACTCTTAATCTTATCAGCCCAGGAAAGAGTTTATGAAGAAGACCCTGCTGGCAATCACAACCACAACAAAAAGAAATAAATAGGACTTGGATGAGTTAAGAAGCTTCTGCCCAGCTAAGGACACAATCAACAAAGCAAAGAGCCAGCCTGCAGAATGGGAGAAGATATTTGCATGCTATGAATCCAACAAAGTGCTAATTACCATAATCTACAAAGAATTCAAGCAAATCAATAAGAAAAGGTCAAATAACTCCATTAAAAACCAAGCAAGAGACATGAATAGAAATTTTTCTCATGAGAACAGATGAATGGCCAACAAACACATGAAAAAATGCTTGCTGTCCCTAATCATCAGAGAAATGCAAATCAAAACTGATCTGAGATATCACCTACCCCTGTAAGAATGGCTAAATTCATAAGGTTCCAAAACAACAGATGCTGGGGAGGGCGTGGAGAGAAAGGAGCACTCATGTGCTGTCAGTGGAACTGCAAACTTGTACAGCCTCTATGGACAAAGTATGGAGATTCCTCTAAGACAGGGGTCCTCAAACTTTTTAAACAGGGGGCCAGTTCACTGTCCCTCAAATTGCTAGAGTGCTGGACTGTGGGCCCCCAGACAAGTCGGCTGCTAAGCAGGACAGGCAGCAGTGGCAAAAACACCCAGAGGGCCAGATAAATGTCCTAGGTGGGCTGCATGTGGGATGCCTGCTCTAACACAAAAGTAAAGGTACAATTTTATCCTGTACTCCCATTATTAGGTTTCTACCCAAAGGAAAAAAAGGTATTGTCATATGAACATTTGCACTGTAATGTTTATAACAGCACAATTTACAATTGCAAAGATGTGGAAACAGTCCCAGTGCCCTTCTACACATGAATAGATTAATAAGCTGTGGTATATTGATACCATGGAGTACTATTCAGCCATAAAAATGGAGATTTTGTATCTTTTGTAATGACCTGGATGGATTTGGATAACATTCTCCTAAGTATTACAAGAATGGAAAATCAAGTATTACATGTACTCAGTACTAAAGTAGAAACAGTATATTAACAACTATATGGTCACATGAGAGAAAAAGTCAATTAAATTCAAGGTAGGGGGGAAGGGGGCAATAAATTCCCATACAACAGGTACATTGCACACTTCCTGAGTGAAGGGCACAACTACAACCCTGACTTTAACCTTATAAAAGCAAACTATGTGACCTAGTTGTATGTACTCCCATATACATCTGAAATTGAAAACAATTTTTTAAACAAATACATAAGATATAATAGTGAAAAAGAAATCCTGAAAAAATATATATAAATTACTTTTAAACTCACCTCTAGATTGGGCATCTGAAGAAAACAAGAATATGTCACTCCAAATTATGCCTCTTCTTTTTTTTTCAGACTTGCACAGCAGCTCACCCAAAATATGCCTGTTGGATGTAAGAATTATTTTTGAGCTGAAGATAGTTAAGCAGCAGCAAATGGAGGAAAAGCTCTATCCAATCCCTTTCCTTCCTACAAACAGGATACAAATTCTGCATTACTGGAGACCACTCTAGACGGTTACCAGCCCAGACAGGGCACCAGAGGAATCTGCAAACAAACCTTCCTCCATGTTTCTTCCCTTAAGCATTTTCACACTTTTTGCCCTTAGGAGCCTAAAAGTGCTTTCCTTTGTCCTTTCTGACAGCTTTATGGTTCTTTGCTGAAGATGCTACAAGAACTAGAGTTCTAAGACACTTTTCATTGCTGTTTCTCCCAGGTTCTGTTTGCTGTAATTGTTAATAAACTTGTTTGTTTTTCTCTGGCTAATCTATCATAGGTGTCCCACCTCAGAGCTATGAGGTTTCTCCTCCCTGCTGTTTTCTAATATCACCAATTACCTCCATGGTGCAGAACAAACGGGGGGCCTTTTCCACCCTCTTCTTCAACTTCTCTTAGACAACTGTCTAGACTCTTTGAGTCTAGAAATTGCCCATTGTTTTACTTTCACCTATATCTGTGCTCTTGTCCTCCTTGCTAGCTCCTTCTCTAATGGATGGCTAAACCCAGCATACTTCAGAACGCTGTCTTTTCTTCTCTATATACATTCTCTCTCTGGCTGATCTCCTCCTACCTTGAGGCCTAAAATCCTGGCTCTATGCTGATGAGTCCCAAGTCTCTAGCACAGACCTATGCTTGGGGTTCCAGACTTACAGATCCATTTACAGTAGATGTTTCAAACTCACATGCTCAATGCCAGACTCTGAACCTTCTCTCCAATATATATCTGTTCCTGCTCCAGCATTTTTCATCTTGCAGATAATATCACTATTCACCCAATTGCTCAGCCTAAAAACTAGGTGTCAGACTTTCCCCTCTCCTTGATGCCCTCCTGCAAAGGCTCATATAACACTAAGCCTCCGTTCCTTTGTTTCTAAAATAGATCCTTGGTGGATGCACTCCTCTCCATGTCCACCATCAGGCCTAACCTTGGCTAAGCTTAACTCCTGTCTTCCCACTGGGATTGTTTATTTAGTAGCCTTCTGATCCCTCCCACCCAGGCCATTTTCTATACCGTAGCCAAAGCAATCCTTTCCATCTATAAATCACAACAATGGCTCTATCCTTAAATATATCAACAGCTTTCCATTACACTTAGAGTAGGATCCAGACTCCTTACTATGGGGCAGAAGGCCCAGCCTAGCTCCCCCCGTGCCTCCTGCTCACTGAATCTAGCACCCTGGACTCCTGATTCTTCCACCCTAGTGCGTGCCACTCCCCCTGCCCGCAGACTCTTCCCCGGCTCTCCAGTGGCTCCCTCAGAAAGGCTTTTCCTGGCCACACCATTTCCATAGTAACCCTTGCTCTCCTACTCCCTGCCCCCAGTTACTATTTCTTCTCCTGCTTTTTTTTCTCCTACAAAACTTAGCAAAAATTTGCAATCGTCACATGTTTGTCTGCATCCCACTCAGCCTTCCTTCCACCATTCTGGGAGATCTTTGGAAGGGCGAGTCCTCCCAGTACCACCCACCATTCTGGCTCCGCTGGCACACCGGTGTCATGGTCGTAAATGGAGGTCCCCGTGGCTCTCAAGCAAAAGCACAGTGAGCAGTGCTGGAGAAACGCGGGGCTTGCTGAATGAAGGAAGGAATGAGAAGATGCACGTGGGATTTATGCCTCTGACGCAGCCAACTCTAAGGGCCTGTTAGAGCCGGGGGCGGAGCATGATGTCTCTCAGGCTCACGCGTCGTGGGCAGTCTAAGCGTCCCACAGGCGGACTGACGTGTCTCTCAGGCTCACGCGCTTAGTCAGCAGTCTGAGCGTCCCGCAGGCGGACTGACGTGTCTCTCAGGCTCATGCGCATCGTGGGCAGTCTGAGCGTCACGCAGGTGGACTGGCGTTGTGGGCAGTCTGAGCGTCACGCAGGCGCACTGACGTGTCTCTCAGGCTCACGCACTACTCGGCAGTCTGAGTGTCACGCAGGCGCACTGACGACGTGTCTCTCAGGCTAGCGCGCGTCGTGGGCAGTCTGAGCGTCACGCAGGCGCACTGACGTGTCTCTCAGGCTCACTCACTACTCGGCACTGTGGTTTCTCTGTCTCTGAGCTGCTTATAAGCTGGTATTGTTCTCCGTCCTCTGCAGCTGTGATAGGTCACTCATGATCATGACCATTCCATGCCTTCGCCTCTCTCTCTTCACCCCAGCCTTACTCAACACGGCCCCATGGCCCCGTGGCCTTATGGCTCTGAGCGCTGCACACTAGGCCAACTCCTGGCCTTGTTCTGCCCGCGCTCCCCCTCCGGCATGTTCCCTCGGGTGCTCTACCCTCAGGGTCTCGGGGTTTTTGTAGGAGGTTTCTTCTACCTACATAGCTCAAGCTTCCTTCTGACCCTTTCTCTGTTTGATAACTGTTGTGTCTTAGATACACGTCCGTGGCAGGTACTGCCGATGCTCTGCCCACCCCTGGGCTATAGAACAGTCCCCAAAGTGTGGCTGCTGAGCCAGCGGCATCAACATCACCTGGAAACTTGTTAGCAGCGCAGATTCCCTGACCGCACCCAGACCCGCTGGATCAGAAACTCCTGCAGTCTGCGTTTGAGCCACTCTGCTTGGCTTTCTGCCAGTTGAAGAACTCCTGGCCTGTAGTGTCCCATGAGCTGGCTGGTCTCTGTCTGAAGGGGGCTGCAAGTGCTGAGGGTTCCACACCTTTGGGGTGACTCTGTCGAATGAGGGGTGGGAATTGGTGGATTCATGTACCAGCCTCACACTACTTAGTGAGGTATCCTCAGGGCTGTTCCGCAGCCACTCAGGGCAATGGGCCCCCACCTACTGGTGGTAATTTGCTCATAAAGGGACGCCTTACTGGTTTTCCTCCCTTCTTTGTCTCCCTTCTCCACTCTGCGGAGCTTTCTGGGTTCCCTCTTAAATAAGTCCCTGTACCCACATCCTTGTTTTATGTAGGGTCTGCTTTTGGAGAAACCCAAATTAAGACTCACAATGCAAATAATACCCAATGTAGTGGGAGCCTTTCCTTCCCCAGACTAGATGGATTCACTCAGCGACACCCTCTTACTTTGCCTTGAAGCATTTTCACAGTTGGGAATTAGATGCTTGCGTGATACTGGGGTGAATGTATGTCACCCCCACCTTGAAGAAACAGTGTCTCCCACCCGCTCCCCTACTCCACACACTTGTTTTATCCTCAACACTTATCAGTGTATGGTACAAAAATAGGCACCCAATAAATGTTTGTTGAATAACTGAATAAATGCAGGGTGCCCTTTCATTGGCGACTTGCTCCAAGGTTATCTGAGAAATGCTCAGGTTTTCATCATCTTCCTGCCCTGCACATTTCAACTTGTGTATATTCTTCTTTTGCATTTTTTCCTACTTTTACCCCTTTCCTTTTATAAAGTTCAATTTTTTTCATTTAGTGTTTAGGACCATGGCATTCTCCACATAATACCACATACGATTGTCTCTTAGTTTTGTCTGAGTTTATCTTTTAAAGTATCTCCTTTCCAGCCAAACCATCATCTTCATGTCCTAACTATAGAAAAGTCTCCTTTTATAATAGGACTTTGTATTTCAGGCCACAATATTCTTTTTGACGTCTATCCTCAAAGCCTATAAAAGCTTTTAATTGCAGGCTTCCATCGGCCTTATCATTTGTGAGGGAGGTGAACATGTGAATACATATTAAATAATTTAGCATTTCTGAGATTTAGTCAGCCCTCATAAATATGCTTTTTGTGTGTGTATTTAATCCTTGCTGGTTTGTGGTGCCTGCATTCAGCAGAGGAGTTGATGATGTTCTTGTTTAGAGCCCAGATTCTTAGCTGCTAATGGGCAGCTGTACTTAAAGTTAGTGCCTTTATACAGCATTTTTTTTTTTTTGGTGGTAAGTGTTCTATACTTATGGCAGGCTTTAACACCTTTCTGTCCCATGCAGCTTCCAGAGACTTAGGCCCCCTCCTCTCTGGGAAAAAGAAATGAAATCTCATCTATGAGATTTCAATCCAGTCGAGGGCCCTTCCCTCTTTATGGGATCATCAAGCCTTGCTCAGGTGTTGATGGATGAGGACTTACTTTGCCGTGGGTCTGGTCTTACTTCTTTTGTGCTCAGAGCCACTGAGCGTGAGGGCTGCTTGGCAGTGCAGCATCAGGCCATTTCTGGGCCTCTGGTTTAGCACACTCAGAACAGGACCAGAAATTTACCTTGTTTTTTCATAACTCTGAATAGTCATTTCAGAGTTTGTGCTGTGTTCGTTTTGCTTCTTGGCAGAGCATTTAAAATAAATAATAGAAAAGCCCCAATAAGTCTTCCAGTCTGTCTCCCCCAAACCAGAGCAAGATCATTTCCTACATTAGGCCCATCAAATGTTTTATCTGATTTAATTTTTAATATTTTGGATGACGACTTTCACAATTTCCCCGAGGAGGCCATTTCATAATTTAATATTTATCTCCCAGACCCGGGAGTGTTTCCAGTAATCAACTCAAATTTTTAAATTTCATCTTGTTCTCTTGGAGATTAAATATTCCCTCTCTATGAAAAGTTAAATTTTTCAAATAGGGTATTAGAATACCAACAATTCCCCAGTAAGCTGTCTATTTCTTTAGTTTCTTCAAAGAAGTAAATACTCCAAACCATTTGTTTCTTTGCTTTTCTGAACACACGTCATTTTCTTCTATCTTTTTATTTTCTATATGAACTCATTCTACTTGGGGTCTCTTTTTTTTTTTTTAATTGGCTATTTTTTGTGGTGGCTTTTTTTGTGGAAAAGCACACATAAAATTTACCATTTTAACCATTTTTGATTGTTTTAGCTTTTTATGATAAATTTTTAAACATACAAAAATTGAAAAATAGTATGATGTACCCATCATCCAGCTTTCACTATTATTACTGTATATATAGCCTGTCTTTTTTCATCATTTTAACCATTTTTAAGTGTACAGTTGGGGGGCATTAGGTATGTTCACATGGCTGTGCAACCATCCCCTGCTCATCTGCAGACTCATCATCCCCCACTGACGCTCTGCTCCATTAACTAGAAAGTCCCTGTCTCCCTTGCCCCAGTTGCTGGTAACCACTATTCTACTTTCTGTATCTATGAAATTGACCTATCTAGGTATTTCACATAGGTTCATTTTTTAAAGAAATAATATCTCTGAACTCTAACATGCAGATTTGAAATGGCAGCAATAATAATACTAACCTTATCATAGCTATATTAATTCAAGGGTGATACTGAAAATATTTACCAAACGGGCACTGAGTGTTTGCAGTGAAGCCCAGCCCAGCCAGACCGCTGCTCACGGCTGCATGGAAATCCTTTATCTGTTACACAACTCTTCTTTTTTTTTGAGACAGGAGCCTCAAGCTGTCCCCCTGGGTAGAGTGCCATGGCATCTCAGCTCACAGCAACCTCCAACTCCTGGGCTCAAGCGAGTCTCCTGCTTCAGCCTCCCAAGCAGCTGGGACCACAGGCGCCTGCCACAACGCCCAGCCATTTTTTTGGCTGCAGCCATCATTGTTGTCCGGCAGGCCCGGGCTGGATTCGAACCCGCCACCCTGGGTGCACGTGGCTGGCGTCCCAGCCACTTGAGTCACAGGCGCCGAGCCTACACAACTCTTCTAATATTGGTATTTGCTTTGTGACATTTTTAGATATTTTCTTTTCATGTATTAATTGTGCAGCTGACTTTATTGACTCACTGGATTTTTTGAAGCTCTACTGGAATTGTAAATCCTCTAATCTCTATACAGGTATACAAGTGTCTCCAGGAGAAGGCTGTCAGTGGCAGGCCATGGAAAATCCCGCTGTCTCATGGATGACAGGGTGGAAGATTTGGCACCAAAAGCATTCCAGTCTGTAAATTCTTATCAGGGCTAGAATTTATGGTGATTAGCAAAAGGAACACATTTTTACAAAGGGGACTAGGAGATAGCAGTCTGGAGGGACTGAAAGTCTAATTTTGAAATCCTGATTTTCATATATAAATATACAGTGAGCCATGTCATAGATGTGTCTAACTTGTTAATGAGTAAACAGCAGGATGGTGAATTCTATCCAAAGAGGATCTGGAGAGCTGACATAGAGGACTGGTGAGAAAATTAAAACTGGGATAAGATGGCAATATTAAGTATAAAACTGATTTAAAAAATCCCACAGGGCAATAAAACCACAACCCTTGAGGCTATTTTATTAACTGGACAAAAATCATTAATTTTCTACAAGGTAATATTTAACTTCACTGAGTCTAGGTGCTAATCAACAGTAAATGGTAAATCAAACAAAATTACACTTCCTAGAGCAGCAGTTCTCAACCTGTGGGTTGCGACCCCTTTGGACTGTATTTTTCCCCCTTTTATTAAGTCACATACATATAGATCATGAATATATTTGTGGCATTAGGAAGGTTGAGAACCACTGTCCAAGAGGATCAGATGGCTTGAAGGTAGGCTTGCTCCCTAACGCTCTATCATAATATTGAAAGGGCTGCCTGCACCGAGCACAGGTGCCGTGCAGGTGTGAGGGCCCCCACCTCAGCCCTCCAGGCATCATGGGGTCCCACGGAGACTGTGTTGCAGCCCAGACTTTCCCTCTGCCCAATTCCTCTCAGTTTTCTTTCATAGGTGTGGGTCCCAAGAAAATGTCTTAACAAAATTCCTGCCTGATAAACCCCATCTCGGGAGCCTGCTTCTCAGGAACCCCAACCTGTGCATTAGTGCCAGAAGTGGCTCAAGAAAGCTGAACTAATATTGTCAGTATTAGTGACTAATTCCAGAATTTTATTGTCACGACAATTAAAAAGACTTCCTCACGTTAGAGTCAACTCTCCTGTTTCAGCAGTCTCTAAGGCCTATTAAATGAAAACAGCAAGGACAGGATGTTGTACGCATTTGTGAAAAAGAAAATGGAAAGCTCCCTTTACGCTCGCACCTGTATGTGCATAGACCGTCTTTGTAAGGAAATAAAAGGAAACTGGGACAGAGCTTGCCTCTGGGGGGAAGATTGTGGCCCAGGAATAGAGGTGGTATTTTTCACTGTAAACCCTTCCATATGACTCTGAATTCTATGCTTCCATCATTCCTCCCTAGATAATTGCTTTTTTCCCACTATAAAGAAGGTTAGAAACAAAATAAAACAAAGTGGTAGTGGTTGCTAATTCTGGGGGGTAGGAATATAGGTTTTTATTGTATTGCTTGCAATTTTCTGTAGTTTTAACAACTATAATTTCTAAAACCGAGAACCCATCTGTTTTAAATTTAATTTATTTCTTCTTATGGATATAAGGACTGTCCTACTTATTGAAACACTTCATTTATTTGAAAAGAGCAAGCAAATAACTTCTTAGCCTTTTCTTCTGCAAGTTTAAATATCCTTAATTATCTTATTTAAACTTTTATTGCAATAACTTATTGATTGATTTTTTTTTCACTTTCTCAGAACTTTAACCACATTTATTTATTGTATCTTTAAAAAAGACTTTTACTGTTTATTTATTTATTTATTTATTTATTTGCAACAGAGTCTCATTTTGTCACCCTTGGTAGAGTGCCATGGTGTCACAGCTTACAGCAACCTCAAACTCTTGGGCTTAAGTGATTCTCTTGCCTTAGCCTCCCCAGCCTCCCACCTGGACTACCCTGACCGCCCCAATGTTGGGCTATTTTTTTTAAGAGATGAAGTCTCACTCTGGCTCAGGCTGATCTGGAACCTGTGAGCTCAGGCAATCCACCTGCCTCGTCCTCCCAGCGTGCTAAGATTACAGGCATGAGGCACCTCGCCTGGCCTACCTTTACTTTTTAGAGTAGTGTTACGTCCACAGCAAAATTGAGAGAAAAATGTAGAGATTTCCTACATACTCCCGGCCCATACGTGCATAGCCTTGTCTTCCCCATTACCAACAGCTCCCACTAGCCTGGCACATTTGTTACAGTGAATGAGCCTACACTGACCTATTATCACCCCGAGTCTGCGGCTCACACTAGGGTTCATGCTTGGTGTTGAACATTCCATGGATTTTGACAAATGCATCATGACATGTGTCTACAATTCTAGTGCAATCCAGAATATTTCCACTGCCCTAAACATTTTCTGTACTCTACCTGTTCATCCCTCTGTTCCCGCTAATCCCTGGCAACCACTGATCTGTATATTGTGTCCGTAGTTTTGCCTTTTCCAGAATATCCTGTGGTTGGAATCATAGCACGTGGCCTTTTCAGGTTGCCTTCGTTCAGTTAGTCATTGCCACTTAAGTCTCTTCTCTGTCTTTTTTTTCTTGTTAAAGGGACGTGATCTCAGGACAGCGCCTGTGGCTCAAGGAGTAGGGCCCCGGCCCCATATACCAGAGGTGGTGGGTTCAAACCTGGCCCTGGGCAAAAACTGCAAAAAAAAAAGGACGTGATCTCACCATGTCACCCACGCTCAAGTGACCCTGCTGCTTCAGCCTCTGGCATTGTGGACACACAGCATGGTGCCCAGCTCCTCTGAGGTCTTTTCATGGCACGATGGCCCCTTTCTTCTCAGTACTGAATAATACCTCATAGTTTGTTTATCCGTTCACCTCCTGAAGGACATCTTGGTTGGTTCCAAGTTTTGGCAATTACAAATAAAGCTGCTATAAACGTTCACATACAGAGTTTTGTGCGGACGTAGTTTTCAATTCCTTTGGGTTGAAAACCAAGGCGCTTGATTGCTGGGCCCGTGGTAAAAGTGTGTTTAGTTCTGCAAGACACTGCCAAACTGTCTTCAGAGAGGCCATTCTGCATTTCCCCCGCAGTGAATGACAGTTTCTGCGGCTCCACATCCTTACTATCTTTTCAAAGTATAATTGTCGACCCTACTTATAATGTGAGTACCAAGATCTTGATGATACAGAGGACAGAGCTGATTTTTTATCAATGGACTCACCTTACAGAATCATGTTCAGCCAGTGCTCAATGAGATTCTTATTCATTATCAGCATAATCTGACATTTTGATTAATCTGTTGGGATTTTCTTGACTAAGAAAGTGAATGAAATCTTCAAAACTGTGGGCTTGGCTGGGTGTGGTTGCTCATGCCTGTAATCCTAATACTCTGGGAGGCTGAAGCAAGTGGATTGGTGGAGCTCAGGAGTTCAAGACCAGCCTGAGCAAGTCTCTCTACTCAAAATAGAAAAACTAGCTGGGCATTGTGGCAGGAACCTATAGTCCCAGCTACTTGGGAGGCTGAGGCAGGAGGCTTGCTGGAGCCCAAGCGTTTGAGCTTCCCACCTGTCTCTCTGGTTTATGTGAAAAATAGTTTTCTTCCTGCCTACAGGGGTGAAGTGAATCTATTGGCTGTTTGAGGGCACGACACCCTGCCCATGGTGACAGAGTGAGACTGTCTCAAAAAAAGAACAAACAAAACTGTAGGCTAACCTCTAGTTTACTGCATGAGGCTGAGCAGAGGCAAACCCACCCCCTCTGTAGGCAGGCAGAGGCCGAAGGTCGAGGGGTGAGGAGGTAGGTGTGTCCAGCCTCTTCAAACTCACCACCACATCAGTCAGACTGGCTCTCACTGGACAAAAGGTAAGGGTAGAGAGAGTTGTTACAGGGATTAAATATGTTAAATGTTAAATATTTGTAAACATTAAATATTGGTATTAGACTACATATTTTATGTAATTATATGTTATAGTTTATATAAATTTAATATAATAAACTACATTAAAGATAAACAAAATTAAGTAGCATTAATGTAAATATATAATTATTAATATATTTAATACATTAATATTAAATTAACATAGCACTTTTAAAAGAGTGCTGAATAGTATTCCATGGTATACATATACCACAGTTTATTTCTATTTATTTATTTATTTTTTTACACCACAGTTTATTAATCCTTTCATGGGTTGATGGGCACTTGGGTTGATTCTACATCTTGGGGATTGTAAATTGAGCTGCAGTAAACAATCTAGTGCAAACATCCTTATGATAAAATGTATTAATGTGGATAGAGTTAGAGAACATTCTCTTTAGTAAAGTATCACAAGAATGGAAAAGTAAGTATCCAATGTATTCACCGCTGGTATGAAGCCAGTAGATGAACTAATACACGCCCCTCCCACCCCTCACCCCCACCCCCCACAAGAGGAAAACTCAATTCAATTCAAGTTGGGAGAAGGGAGGAGGAGAGGGGGACTGGTGTGCTCCCACCTAAAGGGCACAGCTCCTGGGGGAAGGGCACAGGGACCTTATCTAACACATGCAAACATTGTAACCTAATCATTTGCACCTTCATATCAATCTGAAATAACATATAAAAAAATAGAGGAAAGATGTGGAAGAACATGCTTTTAAAAAGGTTTTTAAAAAATGGGGGGGAGGGGACACAATTATAAGAGGGATTTCACCTAACAAATGCAACCAGCATAACCTAATTCTTTGTGAGTTCAACTTCAATGAATCCCAAACAATTAAAAAAAAAATCTTTAAAAAAAGAAGAGAGAGAGAGAGAGCTGGGCACGTAGTACGAGTTCAATAAAGGTTAGCTTGGCTCAGTCCTCAGCATCATGCTTGACCCTCGGAGAAGTCTGCTCAGCGTCTACTCCCTTCTCACTCAGCCGTCTACCTGACTATTGCTAGAGGTTGGTGGCTTCCCACCTGTCTCTCTGGTTTAGGTGAACAATAGTTTTCTTCCTGCCTACAGGGGTGAAGTGAGTCAATTGGCTGGTGAGTTTGGAAGCAGATCTCAAGGGAGGGGTGGGGGCTCAGCCTGGCCCCTTCCTTTTCTCCTCTCAGGGACACAAATCCTGCTCTTCCTCTTGGGGGCAAGTTCTGTGGGAGGCCCGTCCCGTCCCGTGAGTGTGCGTGGTCTCCAGCACTGCAGAGTTGGGGGGAATGAGGACGCCTGCTTCCAGGTCTGTACTGGTGACACCAGGGTTGCTACCCACCTACGTTTCATTTCCAACAACTCTGTTGATCATAAAACTGGTGTTTTGATCTCCATCTGATGTTTCTGTCCTAGCTTACTTTTCAGCTGGTTCTAAATTTGGGCAGGGAAAAGAGCAGTTTTACTCACAGGTCTCCCCACCAACCCCAGCATCATTTAACACATCTTTCTGTGGTAGGTACTATGGAAAAGGCATGTGGGATCCGAAGGGTGAATCATAGTAAATGCCAAGAAGATGCAGCAAGGATTTCCAGGCTGAAGCACCAAACACCCTTGGAAGGGGCCGTGCAGACAGGAGAGCCTGAAGGAAGACGGGGAGCTGGAGGGAGGAGTGGGTGGGGTGCAGAGCTTACAGGGACTGGGGGGCAGGCGGGGGCCACATTTGTCTTAAGGGCAGCAGAAAAGCCACTGAAGAGCTGTGCATTCTGAAAAATGATCACTTTGGGTGTTATGCAGAAAATACATCGTAGGAGACCCAAGTGGATGTGGTGGATGAGTAGGAGTCAGATCCAGAGGATTTATGACCTCTGTGTGGACCGACGTGATGTGAAGATGACAGGCTTAAGAGATATTCAGGAGGCAAAGTGGTCCAAACTTGGTGATGGATCGGCTGTGAGTAGTCAGAATGATGGAAGTGTCACAGAAACTCCAGGGTTTCAGTTTGCAGAACTGAGTTAAGGGGCAGCCCCACTCACTGATGTCAGTGACCAGGAGTCGAGAGAGAAAGAGCATGAGTTCATTTCTGTTTGGTTGGGTCTGTGGAGCCTTTGAGACATCCAAGTGGAGAGATAAAGAAGGCACCAGGTTTTCAGACCCATAGTTCAGGGGAGAGAACCAGGTGAGACTTCCATTCACCAAGCATTGTGCACCATACCCACACTCTGCCTCTCTGTGAGTGCAGAGCTATTACCACACAACATACTGATAGACACACACGCACGGTACACCAATCAAAGACAAGGGTGTGGTGGCATCACCTAGGGAGAGAGTGGAGACAGATGGAGAAGAGAAGGTGACTGGGGCTCTCCAGCACGTAGAGGTCAGATACAGGAGGAACAGCAGCAAAGCAGGCTGGGAAGCAGCAGCCAGACAGGGTAGAAGACACACACAGGAGAGTCTGGGAGTCAAGGAAAGATGGTGTTTTGAGAGAACGTTTGTTGTACTGAATTGAACGGCTAACAGGTGGCTCTGTACCACTGGTGCTGGTTTTAATCCCTTTATATAGAGGTTCTCTGAGGTTGCTTTAATTTTTGTTTCCCCCCTGTTTTAGTCTGTTCAGGCTGCTATAACAAAAAAAAACCTTAGATGGGGCAATTTATAAACAGCAGAACTTTATTGCTCACAGTTCTAGAGGGTGGGAAGTCCAAGATCAAGGCAGCTCAGAGCTGGCATCTGATGAGGCCCGTTCCTCACAGATAGCGGCTTCTCCCCATTTCCTTACCATGGTAGGAAGGAGCCAACGAGCTCCCTTGGGCCTTTTTCAAAAACAAGGGCATTAATCCCATTAGTCCTTATGACCTAGTCACCTCCCAAAGTCCCCACCTATTAATACTGTCACAGTGGAGATTAAGTTTCAACATATAAATGTTGGAGCGCCACAGACATCTGTGCTGGAAAGAATCTTGCCTCACATTCTGTGTGCTCAATCCTTGCTAAGGTCAACTCTATTCAACCCCCACGGTTTGCTCAGCTCTATTTCCTCCACCTTTGGGTGCAAAAGTGAACTCCTGAGGCTCACAGGCAGGGCTTCCCAGTGACAAATCATAGGTGGAAAAGAAAGCAAGCTCTAAAGCTTGGGGAACCCGATGAGTTGTACCAGCTGACAGGGTATGAATGGCAAAAAAAAAAGAAAGAAAGAAAGAAAAAAGTCTGCAAATATTTTGTTTTTCATTTAAGAGTTCGAATGTTGTGAGCTGATACTGCCCCCAAATGTTGTTATAATAATGAAGCCCTTGAGAAGCTGCCCACTGTGGACACCCGTCTCAGAACAGCAGGTGCCATCAGTGGGGGAAGGTGCACCACACGGGGGGTTCTCACAGACAGTGGCAATAGAGCAGCAGCTAACCACCTTTCTCATTGTGTCTGGATGACTTTTGGAACCTCCACTCTGTCCCTTTTGCTCATTTTTGGCCCAAGAATTTGGGGGGATGGTAAAAGTGCCAGCCATCGACTCTCTTCTGTATTTATCTGCAGTTATTCAAGCAAGAGTTGTAAACAACTGGTTATAAACTTCCCGTGACTTGGAACTTGGTTTTGCTCACTTGTATAACCACCATGCCTGGTGTGGCCTTGAGGACGCCAGAAGACGTGTTCTGTGAATGAATAAATGAAAGATCATCTTCATCAATTATTACACAACAGGGAACTATGCTGTCAACTGAAACAGAGCTGCTGAGAACGTGCCACCTGCCAGGACACAAATGTGGAATGCAACGAGAGCTTGCTAAAGCCACTGGAGCTTCTCCCTTGCAGTCGCCTGAGCTGAGCAAATGGTAGGGCTTGATCAGCTCCTTGCAGGATGTCACGCATGCTAATGAGAAGGCAACTGCCAGAGGGAACAGCCAGCACACACTTTGTACTCGGTAAACGTTTGTGACTCACCGATGACGATTTGAACACTATCCACGTATTTAAATCTACAGAACCTGCTGTTTTGCCTTCTGGTACACATTATGAATTAGCCAGGGTCACGGGGTACTGCCTTGCTCACAGCCGCTTCTGATGGAAAACTGGAGAAAGGCCAACTTAATGTCTGCCTGAATGAAGGATGAAAGGGCTGACCTTGAAAATTACGAAGCTTGCAGCAGTGCCTTGAAAGGTAGTGCAATAAATCAGCAAGTATCAGTTTGGAGATGCTGAGATGAGGACAGAGCAGAGGACATGGTTTTGTAATAAGCGATCCTTGTCTGACTTATCTAATTTCCTTCTAGGCAGAGTTATAAGCCTGGTTCAAGGAAAGGGAACAGTAAATTGTACAACTTTTTTTTGAACGGGTTTCAATTTTCATTTTGTTTTGTATAACAATTTAAAATGAGAAAAACATATTCTAGGGAGTTATATTGGTAGAAGGACTAAATTCTCAGGAAAAAAATTATAATAAATGTATTTCAAAGGAATTATGTTCCACAGCTTGCACCTTAAATTAGGCAAAAGATACTTATTGAGAACTTACTGCTTTGCAGGCACTGTTCTAGGTACGGGAGACATGGGACTGGACAAAACAGACTGAAATCCTTGCTCCCATGGAGCTTACATTCTAGAGGGGAAATAGAAAACATGCACATGGCTCGGCGCCTGTGGCTCAATCGGCTAAGGCGCCAGCCACGTACACCTAAGGTGGCGGGTTCGAATCCCCAGCCTGGGACTGCCAAACAACAATGATGGCTGCAACCAAAAAATGGCCGGGCGTTGTGGCGGGTGCCTGTGGTCCCAGCTACTTGGGAGGCAGAGGCAGGAGACTCGCTTGAGCCCAGGAGTTGGAGGTTGCTGTGAGCTGTGATGTCATTGCACTCTACCTAGGGGGATAGCTTGAGGCTCCGTCTCAAAAAAAAAAAAAAGGAAAATATGCACATGATAATTAGATGATGATAAGCAAGGGAAAGGAGGCAGGTGAAGGAGACATAAAATGTGGGGTGAAGGGTCACAATTTTTGATAGAATGACCATAGGAATCCCTTATGAGAAGGTGATATTCGTGTAGAGACTCGAATAGGTGAGGAAGGGAGTCATACAGATATTGGGAAGAGCATTTCAGTCATGAAACTGGCACGTGCAAAGGCCCTGAGGCAGGAACATGTTTGGTGTTTTGTATTGAGGCTGTAAAAGAATGAGTGGTTGAGGTCAGGGAGGTGGCAGGGCCAGATTATGACCATTAACTGTTTCTATCAGTGACTATTGGTTGTTCAATATTAGGTTGCTCTTTGTACTAGCAGAGAATATTCTATAAGGTGAGTCTTGGTAGAAAGTAGGACACCCCCAGCCTCAACCTTTCAAGTGGAAGAGACCCTATCCCTACTTCCCAGTTGATAAAGGAGCAAACAGCCTCTGACAACTGGCTGTTCTTAACTAAGACTTAGAACCACAAGGGAAAAAAATCCAAGTTGGGCACCAGAATGTAGCACTAAGAGCCCCTCAGCAGCAGTGTCCACTGTGTCCCCTGTCCAGAGTGTCCTTGTGGTGTCACAATGGACACGCCTTCCGGCCCAGCCTCCCTTAAGTTCTGTCCATGTTCTGAGGCTGGTTCTTCAACCTTCCCATCTTCTTTAAAATACTTGATAAACCAATAGAACATCCCCTTTCCGCTTAAGTTAGCCACAATTGCTTCTTGTGGCTTCAGGTAAAAAATACCGATAGCCATGGAACTCAAGCTTATAATTCAAAAGATCCTTTACCAGATAATGTTCTGATTAATGAAAAGGAGATGGTCATACAGGGGGAAAACAAATTCTAGATTCATCACTACTGCCTAACTTGGATGCACACTGGATTTAACAATATAACATAAGACCATTCTGTGTAGTGTGGTAGTTTATATTTTCCAAAGACAGCTACAGCAATATTTTCCGTGATCTTTCTCGTTGTGACTTTGCCACTCCCCACCAAGAGGGGGTATGTGTTTCCTCTCCCTTTGCATCTTGGGGGTGGGGGGGGCATGATCTGTTTTAACCAATAAGAGTCAAAAGTGAGAGGTAATGTGTTATTTCCAAGGCTGAGTCTCCATTTTAGAAGCCAACAGCCATGTAAAAAGTCCCATTCTTGGCTCGGCGCCTGTGGCTCAATCAGCTAAGGCGCCAGCCACGTACACCTAAGGTGGCGGGTTCAAATCCCCAGCCCGGACCCACCAAAACAACAATGATGGCTGCAACCAAAAAATGGCCAGGCGTTGTGGCAGGCACCTGTGGTCCCAGCTACTTGGGAGGTGGAGGCAGGAGACTCGCTTGAGCCCAGGAGTTGGAGGTTGCTAT
>CAUYQV010198612.1:0-56685 GCA_963574575.1 Galagoides demidoff | reverse complement strand
ACATGCAGCCCACCTAGGACATTTATCCGTCCCGCCAGGAGTTTTTGCCACCACTGCCCGTCCTCCTTAGCAGCTGACTCATCCCAGGGCCCACAGTTCGGCCCTCCAATGGCCTGAGGGACAGTGAACTGGCCCCTGTTTAAAAAGTTTGAGGACCCCTGCTATAAAGTGTTGACCTGAATTGGGCTCACCCCTTTGTTCTGCACTGGGATAGAAGCCATTGAAAATGTATTTCCAGCTGAACCGAGGCTCATTACTCAGTGACCTTGCATAGGGACCTTTTGTTCAGCAAAGTGGGCATGCCAGCCAGAGCATAACTGACCACCTATCTCTCCCTGGAAGTCTTTTGAGCCCTTTTTGGCTCCAGCTAAATCATGGCAGCAGTTGAAGCTTAATAGAACTCTACTCACTGAATGAGGAGCTGGCTCTGGAATCTTATCTCAGATTGCAATCTAAATATCATTCTGCATTTATTTCATGCCCACTGAAAATGGAAAGCTCACTTTGGTTGGTCCCATGGTTATTTTTGACCCATTTTGGTTCTCTATTTGAATAAATTCTCCAAGAATTACACATCACAATATTTTGTTTGTGAGCAATTTATGATCTAAAAATCTAGGCCCTTGTAAGGAGGATCCCCTAATGACATTGACACCATAAAGATTTTAAAACTGCCTGCAATTTACATCTTTAAAGTATACTGTGGCCAGCTAGATTCTCCCCAGGGCTTCAACCATTCTTTGCCAAGAGCAAGAGGAGGTGTTAGGATATAAAGCTGTCATTTGCTGGAGGGTTGAAGGATGCTGTTTGAGCTGTGACTGTGAATGCCCAAGACATTCCACAGATGACAGGATCTCTGGGACCTACACTTTGAATTTAAAGCATTCTCTACAATTTCAAGACTGGTTCTACCCTAGAAGATGCCTTACAGTAACTTGAGCCCTAATTATGTACCAGCTATTATTCCTAGGTGTGCACAATGAACTCAGCAGACAAAACTTCGAGTTCTCACAGACCTGTAATTACATGCCCTTTGGAAATTAGGAGGATCATGAAATATAAGTCACAAACATTCACTAATAAACTCTTGTTTCAAAATGGGACAATTTGATTCCAATCTGTAACATCATTGCTCTGAAAACAATTTAAGAATGTTAATGTTTATTTTTGCCAAAGGAAAAAATTAACATCTCCTATGAGAACTGGGGGGGGGGGGTAGGGGAGGAAAAACTACAATTTACTGATCATTTGTAAGTGCCAGGAGCTACACTACGTAATGTTACATAAATTAGCTTAATTTAGCCTTATAACTGAAAGGTGTTGCAGGGGCACCCAGAGATGACACCAGAGAGGAGATGTTCAAGCCAGGTTAACTGAAAGGGACAGAGACCTGCTTGGGCAGGGCAAATGTTGTCTGTGCTCAGGGGGCAGTTAGAGACCCCTGTTATAGGGATCATAGTTGGGACTATACCTAACTCATTATGGGGCCATAGGGCTTTGGTGGGTTAGGGTGTTTTAGTAAGAGTTTCAGGGGTGGGGCTAACTAGGTCCTCTGTGTCCTTTGTCCTAGGAAAAGGGGGACAGGGTTAGTGTAGGGCCCAGATGGGCCCCCCAACAATCACAATCTCATGAATTAGATGCTAATTATCCTCAGTTTACAGATAAGGAATGACAATATTGGGAAGATAATAAACGAATGAATTTACGGGTCCAACACTGGGAGCCAAGCCTGAAGGACTAAGAGCACAGTCTCTCGCACAGTGAATAGAAGACAGCTCATTACCCTAGAGAAGTACAGCTTGCAATATCAGAGTTCTATGCAGACAAGAAAAGAAAGAGAGACAACCAAAAAGGAAGGACTAGGCAGGGCATGGTGGCTTACGCCTGTAATCCTAACATTCTGAGAGGCTGAGGTGGGTAGATGGCTTGAGCTCAGGAGTTTCAGACTAGCCTGAGCAAGAGGGAGACCCCCCCATCTCTATTTAAAAAAAAAAAAAAGTAAGGGAGGGAGGGAAGCTAACTATCTCTGCTTTGGGAGAAGTTTCAGTTACCTTTTGATGGCCCTTAATAAGAAAGTAAGCTACGCTGATTAACACAGGCAGCCACCTCCCCACTGAGGTCTGGGGAGTGGGGCAGCTTCAGGATAAAGAGAAAGGAGGGGAAGAAAGAATCTATTACTTGGTGGCCACAGTGTTCCTGGAGTCCAGCCTACCTTTGGGATTCTCATTATGTAAGATAATAAATCTTCCCATTGCTTCATGAAGTACAACTTGAAGTTTTGTATTATTGAAGCTCCAAAATCCTCAGACAGCAACACTGCCTTGCTGACAGCCAGCCATGTATCCTAGCCAGGGGCCTGAAGGAAGCCCAGGCTGAAGTTCAGAAGGGCCCAGGGCATCAGGGAAGGCTGAGATGAGGCCAAGTCAAGGAGGACCACAGGGCTCCTCCTCCACAGGCCCAGAGGACAAATCACAGGTGACTCTCAGAACTCCATACACAGCAGCTTCAGGAGCTCTGGCCAGACAATGAGACCCCCGAGCAGGTGGTCTAAGTCTCCTCCCTCAGCCACAAAGCCATGTTTATCCCATTCCCCTTTCCACAAACCCAGGTACCCTCTTAAGAAGAGCAAGGTGAGGAAGAGGAAATAAGAAAGACCAAATTACTCCTCCAACTCCCCCCAAAAGATTGTTTAAACAAGAAGAAATTAAATACAAAAAAAAAAAAAGACAAATGAAAGTAATTCCCGACTACCTCACTCCCCTAACTGAAACCCATCCTTTCCAGCTACCCTGCAAGGTGAGTATTTGCAGGAAGATCAGATCCCTTTAGAACATAAAGAGGCTATACCTTTTTTCCCTGTCAAATAGTCCATATATAATTAAGGTCCACAATCGAAGGCCTACCTACATAAGTTACAAGAGTGCAACAGAATTTATAAACATGCAATGTATCTCTAAAACCTTTCTGGTTACCACTGTCCTGTCCAAGACAAACATCTGGCCTATGTGCTGACTCCTTCCCCTGTTGAGGCCCACAGCAGGGATCACCAAAGGATCATCGCACTATCCTTCTGAGCCCACAGGAGACTTCAAAAGCCTTCTCAATACATGCTCCAAGAACCCACTACCAATTGATCAGAGTTGGGAGATAAGCAGAAGCTAGAGTGGTCTGTAACTACCCAAGGGACTGTAGTGTGACTACCCAAGGGACTGTACTAAAGTGGTCAACATGTAGAGGTGGTTGACATGAGGAACTAGGCCTACTGGACTGACATGTACACATGGTGCATGTCTAGTCTGTGCAAATTAGGTCAACTTAAGGAGGTGGTCAATGCAGGGAGATGGTCACCTATGGAAGTTCTACTGAATTTGCAGGCAGCCATTGGATGAATGCCAGGAATCAAGACATTACTTTTGTTCCTTATTAGAAGGCAGTATTGCTGTAAGAGCAGTTCCAGGCTCCTTCTGCAGGCCACCAGCTCTTCTCCAATGCAGGGAGAAAAGCATGTGTAACTCAGAGCTGTGCTTAAGGGAACATGGATTTTCATACTGCCTCCTTTTATCCCAGCAACAAGCAGGCCTTTTATTCCTCTTTCCTCCCACCTTGTCCCCAGGCAGCATAAAGCACACAGGCTCTCTTTCCAGGCTTTTCAACTGGTTCCAGAGCCATAAGTAACACCACTGTTTTTAAGACACCTTGCAGCAGCCAAAAGTTTAGCCTTCCTGGTGTGGGCTTTCCTTGACTCTCAGTGTGGTTAAACATCTGACAACCATTTGGTGGAATAAGTAAAAGGATTAGAACAAGAAACACAACCTTTTGTTGACTTTTCTGCTGATCCATTGGAAATTCAGTTAGGCCCACAAAAGCACGCTGATTCTTACTTGACTATTAAAAGTGCAATTTCTGCAGACCAGTTCCCATCTTGGAGGTCACAGATGATGTCAACACAGGATTCCTATAGGGAATCCTCTGTCCCTCCTGTCTGTGCCCTGCCACCTTTTAAAATTATTCCTGCATTCTTGAGAAGCCCAGATGGATGGCCTCAGCCAGTGAGGTCATTTGTTCCCTAAGCTGTTACTGCTCAAGATCACCAGGCTGGAGCCCTCACCAGGCTGCATGGGAAGCCACCTCATCAAGGAGGCTGTTGCAGAAACACCTAACTCTTCCAAGGGGGGCCGATTCTCCCCAGCCCAAAGCCCTGACATTCTGGGCACCTCACATTTGGTTTCTTCCACTCCATTTCCTCATGTCCCCAGCATTCCCAATCCAAACTGTCAGGTTGTTGAGCATATTAAATCTGGAAATCTTTATAGATCTCTTGATCGTTCATAACTCTGAAAGCTATTCACAAACTTAGTACAAGCTCTGGGAGAACTTCCCAGCCAAACAGAGGCGTCCAAGAAGCAGAAGGCACTATGCCAGACAGAGTCAAGGGTGGCTTTGGGGTCAGTAAGGCCTGAGTTTGAATCTGCCCTCAGTCACTTCCAGCTGTGTGTGCCCTGACAGGTTTCTCCTCCTTTTCCAGCCTCAATGTCGACCTCCCTAAGAATCAGGGAAGTAAAACAGCTCCTTGAGTTTTTAGGATAACTGAGCAAAAGCAGGGAATGAGTCTCTTTTCATGGTTCTTTGCATCCCTCTTCTCCCACCCTCCGCCCATATATATAGGTCAGAAAATCTTCCAGAAAGAAACCCCTGTATCATTTCATCGTCTTTCCTTTCTGGATGGGAAGAGAAGGGCCGCTGTGGGGGCGAAGAGGAGCTGTTTGCAGGAGGCAGCCCTCACTCTCTTTAGCCCGCGAGGGGTGTAGCTGATAGACGACTTCTTAAGTTCCAGCTTCTGCAGAGTAAAGGCTGCTTGAGCCATTACCAGCCCTGGGGAGCGGCTGGGGGTGTCGTCCGCCCCACCGCAGGGAGCCCGGGTGCGGCCACTCTAGACCAGGGAAACCGAAACCGGTGCTATCAAGTTTTGCTGCGGGGTTTGCTCACCGGCCTGGTAACTAGCGGCCTGGGGGCCTGGGAGCGAGCTGAACTGGTGACCGCCAGCAACTGGAAAGGCTCCGGTCTCCCTCCCGCCGCTCCCACCGACGCCACGTGGACGCTGAGCGGTGCCTCCCTCCAGCGACCACCGTGTTCCGGGCCACCAGGCCCTTCCCCGCCGCAGAACAGGAAGGGCGAGGAGGCAAGGGCAAGGCGAACTTAAAATACATAACGTATAATATTGGTTGATCCCTAAGTAGATTTTCAGAGCTGCTGTCTTCTTAAAGAGTACAGATATTTAAAATGTTGGAAATGCGCAGACTCAGGAAGGGGCAGGGCGGGAGGAGGGCGGCTGCCGGGCCCCAAGTCCAGGGGCCAGGTGCACAGGGTCCTGGAGCCACAGTGCTGTGTGCTCAGAGCCTGCAGGGAGGGGAGAGGGGACGTGGGTCCGCCCTCAGTTTGCAGATGATAAAATTAAGGCCCGGCTACTGAGTCAGCAGGGAAGTGGGGCCCGGACTGCCCTGCCCTTTCCCTGCCCGCCAGCCTCTTCCCAAGTGTGCTCCTGGAGCCGCAGGCTGGGGAAGGGTACCGCAGGAGCGCTGCAAAATGGACTCTGGGTCACACAGCTCAAACTGGGAAGGACAAGACGCCTCCTTTAGGCCACCAGTGGGGTCAAACCTTAAGGACATTTGCTGACATTAGCACGAAGCCTGGCGGTAGGCGGCTTCAGGAGGGCTTAGCTCAGTGGCTGCTGGGCAGTATCAGGGCACTGGAGAGGCACGTCCTGTCCCCACTGTCGTGGCTCCCCTCGACATGGTGACAGGTGTCATATTCTCTCACAACCTCATGCAGACAGCAAGAGGTGTCAAAAAGGAAGCACCTGTCCCTGCATTGCCCTCTTTATTCCAGAAGCCTAGGAAGACACACACCCCCAACCAAGTCTCATTGGCTGGGTGAGCTGAGTCACCTGCCCGCCCCCTACTCATTGCTGGCTGCTGGCACCAGCACTGCAAGTCCTATGAGTGCCACAGACATACGATAATTCATTCACTGAGGTTGGGCCTTGTCTCTCTTGGAACAAATTCACAGTTCTGATGGCAATAAAGGAGGAACAGCTCTTCAGAAGCCCTGGATGGGGTCTACCTTGAAGAGCGTTCTTTGCTTCCTGACGTCTCTGAAAGGCTTTGTATGTACATGTGCAATTTCCCAAACTCATCTGACCGTAGACCCCCTCTGTCACCAAGCATCTCATGACACTTGTGTCCTATGGAACACACTTTGGGAAACACCACCTAATGCATCCTCTCAGTATTTCCCTCTTAATCGGCATGACATCACTTTTCGGCCAGACAGAAACCTTCTCTTCGGCCTTGAGTAAATACAATTTTCATAAATTTCTGTCGTCTTGATGTTTTTTTAAGTCACTCCCTGTCCAAGTCAAACCTGGATTCTGAATGACAATTTTTCTGTCTCTGCCAAAAACATTGCATTTAGACATTTATCCTTAAATATTTTCAGTCCCTACAAAACTCTTCAAAGGTTAAGAAAAATAAAAAAAGACAAGATGAAGTCCTGAAACCTAAATTCCAGCAGCTGTTGAAAGTGTTTTAACAATTCCATCCACCCATGAACACCACCTTCACCCTTAAGTTGGTTCCATGTGTTTCTGTGTTTTCTCTCCAGCTAATTAGATGTTTCAGGTTCTTTTCTTTCAGGAGCCTGAACGCGGTGTGCCCTCAAAAATAGTCACTGCAAGTTCTGTAGCGAGGCTTAGAGGAAACCTTGGCTTGTACTGAGTTTGCAAGATGTCCTCATCCTCTACACAATATTTATGGGCTTCTGTGACTGCCCTTACAGAGCAGTGCCCAGAACTTTGGAGCCTTCTGCTTTCATTATTTCCACTCTTACACAAAGCCATGAGATAGATGTTCCTATCATCTACCATCCCCAGTTTTACAAATGAGAATACGGAGTTTGGGGAGGCTGAGCCTAGGTCTGTCTACCTCGAAAGCTTGTGGTCCTGACATAAGTTCGTTGTAAGCATTTTGTGCCTGTTGCTGAGAGAATTGGGGGTAAAATCTTTCTTTTCAGGAGGTGAACCTAGCTGCACCAGCTCCCTTCATGAAGCTATAACCACATGATTAGTTAATTTTACTCATTGTTTTATAGAACTTCTATTTTTGAAAGTCTGGACTTGACACAAACTGCAAAAGGTATAATCAGCCTCTCCCTGGGGGGGATTTGGGGTGTGTATGTGTGTGTGTGTGTGTCTGTTAGGCCAGTGGCCTCCAACCCTTTTGGCGCCAGGGACTGGTTTCATGGAAGATAATTTTTTCCCCAGGGGATGTGCAGGATAGGACAAAAGTGGAGCTTGGGTGGTGATGCTGTGTGGCTTAGTCTGACAGGCCACAGACTGGCACTGGTGGTCCTGGCCAAGGGGTTGGGGACCACAGTGTTAAAGGAGTAGTGAAAATCACCTTTTTCCCCTATAAGAAAAATCAGCTTAAACCTTATATTAAGGGCAGTCTTGTCTGCTGTTTGCAAAGCAAGAGAGCACTATATCCACTTATTTAAAAAATAAAAATATGTAAATCCAGCATGTTTTGAATTTCTCCTATATGGGAGACATAGTGCTGTGTGCTTTACAAATTTTTTTCAAGTTCTTACAACGTCTTGAAAGTGGTTGTTATTGTTCCAAATTAATAAATCAAGAAACCAAGGTTTTAAGAACTTAATGAAGCCAGGTGAAGTTACAAAGCTAGATTTGGCAGCAGATATGGAGTTGTGAAACACAGGAGGATACCAGGCAGAAGAGTCTTGGCTTAGGTCTGAATTGCTACAGCAGTTAAAGCCACTACCTTCTCCTCCCAGACCTGACGTCTTCCCTGAGGTACTGACCACGAGCTAAGAAAGGGCCAAGGCAAGATGTCGGGACAGTGATGCTATAGCCTACCCGCTTCAACTTGGGTGCAAGACTGCACAGGTTCAGCCTGGCCAAATGTTTCTGTACATTTGGGCTGCGACACCGGAAGCTTTGAAGGCATCACTTGAATCTTTGGTTACCCATCTGCAGAGAAGGATAGCCATTGCTGCTTGCCCATTCAGAGGATCAAGTGCTCGCCTTGTGAATTAATGAGGCTCATAAATCACTGTGTGCTCCTTTGAGAAGGGTGCCATTCCACCCAAAGCATTGTTTGACTATTGCTCAGTTCTTGCTTTTATGGTACACCTTGTATTATTAAAATGTAGTCTGAAATGTCAGCTAAGAACATTGAAAATGTCCATGGTCTCAATTTCTAGAGGAGCTTTGCCTGTGCCACAAAATCTCCTTTAAAAAAAAAAAAAGAAGACCAGAAAGTAAATTCAACTTGATGTGGTAAAATAAAAGAGAATGTCTCTTTCACATGGCCATGCTTAGGGTTGGCTGCCTTTAAGATGTTTCAAGGGATTTTCTTTCCTTTTTTTTTTTCTTCCTCCCAAACTACCTTCTTTGTTTAGGGATCCCTATTTGCCCTCCTGCCTTTTCTACAGTGTCACTTATTGCTTTGCCAGAGACTAACTGAATGGGAGGACACAAAGGGACAATGAGACTCGTTACCCGAGGCAAGAAGCCACCTGCATGCATTTAGAGAGGCTCCTTCTCATATGTCTTGCCAGTTTATACCAAAGGCATTAACAAGAAAGGCCACCACTGGGAGTGAATGAGGGAGGGGGCGAGTCCTTAGCACTCCCAACCCAAGAGTTCTGAGGAAGCCAGGGGGAAAGGCCCTAAATTATTATTATTATTATTGTTGTTGTTATTAATTCTGTCCCATTCTCTACAAAGAAATTACAAAGATATAGCAGGGCAATTGATCTACCCTGATTCGTACTAAGTGTTACCTGATTATAACCTGTTTTCAAGTGCATGAAGAAACCAGCAGGGTCACTGAGGCCAGGTGGCCAGGGCAGAAGTGTTAGGGACCTTTTTAGTCATTCTTCATCATCTTTACTGATACAACCAGCAGAGTCAAAACAATGTGAACAATTCGAGATGTGTTGGTCCCAGCAGGAAATATTCAGTAAGGAGACTGCAATCCCTTCTATTTTTTAGTCCAACAATTGGCTTTGTTTCGCCCATTCCTTTCTTATTTTCTCTCTTCTCAATGCCTTCCTGAAGTCCAGGGAAATGAAAGTTTAGAAATATCAGGCAGAAAACACTGCACAAAGGTCACATACTATATAGTTTCCTAACCGTCACTTTCCAAGGCAAAATATAAAGGAACAGATAGCATAGGAAGTCTGAACACAATGAAAAGATTCATCTTAGGCAGTGAGGAGTTACCCAAAGTCATTTAATTGAGAGTATAAAGAAATTAAATGGTGATTGTTGACATGGAATAGATGAATGAACTATTTATGCAAGAAACTAGGTTGTGTCTAACTGAGAGGAAAGAGAGAGCATGGGCCTGTATGCTGTGCTGCCTTCAGATTTTGCCAAGCATGAAACACACCTGCAAGGTCAAATCGTGAGGTGTTTGTGCTATGAGTAGGGGCAGGTGATCCGAGCTGAGTAATGGCATACGGCTCTCAGCATCAGTCACTGCAGAAGAGGGGGCATGCTCCTGCAGGCCCATTGGCCCCCATCCAAGGTGCTCAGTTACTGAATTACCAAAAGGATTTCTAATCAGGCGAGTCAGCCATAGTTGCCACCCTGAAGATGATGTAATGGTGTAATGGTGAGCCCTGTTACAGTTTTCATTTGGAAACTAAGTTGCTTCCCAAATGATTGGTGTCTAGGATGAAGCTGGCTGGTGGAGGCATTGAATGCTTGTTCAATGAATGAACCAATGACCACAACCTCAACTGTGACCTACGTGTGAGATTTAGTTGTGCTCATTGTTCTAGAGGGGATCTTAGAAATTGCACTGTTTTCTTTCATCATTCTATAAGCTATAATATAGCTACTAAATGCTAAGTGGCACAAAACAAGAAAGGGAGAGAGGGAAGGATCGAGGGAGGGAGGGAAGAAGGAAGGAAAATTTTTCGTTCAAACATTTGAAACAAAATACTGTCTTTAATACCTCAGACTAGGCAGGGGGAAGGGGACCCTGCCCAGGAAGTCAACCTGGTGGCCTGGGCCAGGGAGGCCTGGACTCTTCCTTTCTCATCCTTAGGCCAGGGCATAGCCCAGGGTAGCCAGGTATGAAGACCCATGCACAGACCCAGATAGAAGGCAGAAAATAAAGGAGCAGGGAAGTGGAGGGGGTGGGGTGTGAGAGTATGAAGTGAGTCAGAATGTGAAGAATTCAAGGAGTTCTGAACAAAATTTGAGGACTAGAGCAGAGGGATAGGCAAAACCAAGTTCTCAGGACATACTGTGAATTTCAAAAATAGTTTTAAACATGATTGTTTTTTCCTCTTCCTAACCCTATTTTCTCCCAACATTTTATTATAAAAGTTTTCAGATATATAGAGAAGTTGAAAAATTGTACAATTAATGCTCGTGATTTTTAGGATTATTTATATTGAGGTGAATTTTGTAGGGATGGCTGATTGTCTCACAATATATATTCTCCCCATTTTCCATAGTAGTAGAATTATAAAATAGGCACATGGAAATTTAGTGTTAAAACTACACTTCCCAGGCTCCTTTGCAGCCAGGTGTCACCATGTGATTAAGTTCTGGCCAATAAAATATAAAAGGAAGAATCATGTGACAGCTTCCTGGACCCTTCACAGTGGTTCTCAACCTTCCTAATGCTGTGACCCCTTAATACAGTTCCTCATGTTGTGGTGACCCTCAACCATAAAATTATTTTCATTGCTACTTCATAACTATAATTTTGCTACTGTTATGAATCATAATGTAAATATCTGATATGCAGGATGTATTTTCATTAGTCACAACCCACAGGTGGAGAACCACTGTCTCAGAGGGAGCATGCCAGGGCCTATGCAAGGTTTGCCTTCTTTTTCATCTCTTCCTCCATTCTGCTACCTGAAACACAAATGTTGCCATCTTGGATCATGAAGGCAAGGACTGGCCTAGGGACAGGCTTGGGAGCTGGAGGAAGTCTGGGGCCCTGAGGACTTGATAGAGCAAAGCCACCAGAGAAGTCTTGGGCTACTCAGCCCTGAACTAAATTCACATGAGAGGACAGTTGTTTTGCATTGTTGTTTTAGGTTTTCTGTCACTTGTCACTGAATCCAATTCTAACTGTTGGACTTAAAAACCCAACTGTACCAAACAGCTTATCAGGCAGAGTAAATAACAAACCCTGATGCCTCCCTAGAGACAAACACTTTTAACCCTTTTAAGGGGTTCTTGCCACTTCTCTAAATAATACATTTCTATTCTTATTTCTCTATCCATTTTAGATACCATCTACTGACTTCAGCTCGCTTGAGTCGCTCCTCCACCTCTCCTTAATTCTTCCTGCCAATAAAGATATAGCCTTATTTTGGTTGTTCTATTATTTCTGTTTGTAAATGCAGTATTATTTACACCATTATTTATTTTCCATCAACTAAAGATTTTATCCCTTGTTTCTCTGCTCTAGAAGATAACGTCATCAGCCCACCTACCTTCAATACTTTCCACTTCTATTCCCCTGTCTCTGTCATCTCGATATCTATTACTTTTGCATTGTTAACATTGGTGCCATTTACATGACTGACAGCCTTACTCTACAGTGAGCAGAGGGTACCCTAAAATACCAGAATGTGCAAGGCTCTGTAGAACCAAATCCCACCTTCTGTGCCCTAATTTGTCTGTGGCTCTATTACCTCCAACCTAGAATGCACACCGTGTGTTATAATTGTGTGTTTATGTGTCCTTCACATCTATACTCTTTAGTCTTAGCAATGCACAGTGTCTAGCACATGAAGCTAGACTGAGCTACCCAAGTTTTTAAGTGACAAGACTAAAACAATACCTAGGCAATTTACTTCATATCCATTGCTCCTGGAAATAGTCTAATAATTCAGTACTTGAGGGCCAATCTGGCAGGCCCACATTCTCCTGGACTACAATATGCTATATTGCTTTTGGCAGGTAGACCTGACAGTTAAGTTCACAAAGTTGTCCTAGGAAAAGTGCTACATACCTCATTGCTGAATATCACTGTGGTTACCTTTAAAGTACACCCCTTGGAAAGCTGTGCACTGATGCCAGCACCTAGTCCACCCTTCAAAGCAATTTTGGAATTCTTTTTATGGAACAAAAGGGCTATCATGGTATGAGGAATGACAATTAAGTGAGTGAACTTGCCACAGTGCACTTATGTGGGCAGCACTGTACAAACAACTTGGTAAGGTTTCATAACCTTAGTATATCAGAGTCTCAGAACTGTGTTCATGTTAATGTGTGGTGGTATATTGCTGAGTAGTGTTAATTATTGTTGTTGTGTGTTTTGTGTGGTATGCAACAACAGCTCTGACTGTTATTCCAGAAAAAGAATTCCAAAAATTGCTTGAAGGGTAGACGAGGTGCTGACATTGGTGTATAGCACTTTGAATGTGACTATAGTGAAATTCAGCAATGAGGTATGTAGCAATTTTTCTAGGATGAGTTTGTGAACCTAATTGTCAGACCTTGTAAAAGCTGAGTTTGCACAGACATGTTTGACATGTTTCTATTCCTTCAAGTCTTGGAGGCTCTAACAACCTTGGTGGCCACCCTGTTAACACCATCCATATCTGAGCTAAAGAATCATGGTATTTTGAGTTAAATTCAAGCTAAGAGTGCAGAATGCCTCACATAAATATCATGTGGGTGGATCACAGAGGGAAGCCATTGAAATCATAAGCTAGTGCTCCAAACATGCTACTGGGTCAATATACATCTGTTTTCTCCACAGAGCAAAAGTTAAGAATGCAGGAACCTATGTTCAGGTGCATTTGGCTGAGAAGACTGACAACCCTGTCATGCGTATTCTTGGAACATAATCCCAATGCCACCTGTATCCTTAACCCTTGTGTCTTGTGACATGTTTATAAGGATCATTTTTGGCTTGGTACTATCAGGTTGAGGAGGGAGATGAAAATCATAAAAACAATTTTAATGTGCTGATATGCCTTCCTATGATTATTCCATGCCAGTTCAGGTCTGTCTGACTTTAGATTGTAGTTCTCAACAGCTAAATTGAAGGTCTCAGGATTGTAAATTTGGAGATCTTGAGAGGTGATTGCATCTATCCCTTTTAACCAAGGAAATATCTCTCCCATGGTGAGAGGGAAATAGCTTCTATCTTTCAGCTGCCACATTTGAGTCTCTGTGCGATTGCAACCTGTCCTGTATTTGGATGCGATGCTAATCCACATCATTTGGCTATGTTTACCACCTACTCCAAATGCCAAAGCTCTGCTCACACATCCCTTGCACCCCATCGAACTCTTCCTCCATTACCCTCAATGAAGACCACTGTAGTTGGTGTTCTCAGTAGTAGAGGGTGGGTAGTACTTGGTCAGAGTGGTAGCCATTTGTTACAGAGGACCAAAGGATATTTACGGGCTTATAGGGGAAAAATAACCCCCAATAGATTCTTAGCTGGAATGAACCCCTGTTACAAAAGACAGATTGACAAGAGAAAAACAAAGAGAGGTTTATTAACATATACATTTCATATGTACATGAGAGACACCCAGAGAATGAGTAGTTCTCAAAGAGGTAGCTTTGAAATTTGGCTTATAGATCATCTTCAACAAAAAAGAGTAAAGTTTTAGAGAAGTGACAAGACAAAAGAAAAGGATTTAAGTCTCCACAGGCAACTTGTGGGAAGGCAAATAAAGACTATGTTAGTAAAGCTTGTTCATAGAGATAGGATCTGACGCTGTCTTCAGTGGTTAACCTTTGTTTCCCAGGCAGGAATACCTTTTGTCTTTGTCAATCTATATCTTGCCTTTAGGTAAGTAGAGGGACCACAGAGGGCTTTCCTGCATCTGCTTCTTCTTAATAGTCTTTAACCTAATAATCCTTTGCTCTTTTGGGGTGACATATTCTGGCCTCCCACAAACTCATAGAAGGTGTGCAGTAAATGCTTGTCAAGTGAATATAGGACCAGTAGAAAGTCCTACCCTAAATGCAAGGGGGAAAATTTCTCCCTCAAATTGTTCAGTATATTTACTGTCATCATCAGTTTACATTCATTTCATCAATGTGCAAGAGACTGTAATGGTAAGCGATTTGCAAATGTCTTTTAATATCACAAGAACTAGAGGTTTATTAGTATTATTAGTATCTATTTTACAGATGAGAAAACTGGGCTCAGAGAAGCTAAGGAACTTGTCTAAGGTAAGTTAGGTAGCAGAGTTATGTGGGTCTGACTACAATGCCACCTGTATCCTTAACCCTTGTGTCCTGTGACAGTTTAAGGCAAAAATAGCTAAGTGAAGTGTGAGTTGCTTTAGCTTTTACTCTACACATACACTGCTCTGAGAAGTCTCCTAAAAACCTGAACTTTTGAGAAAACAAGCAGGGTATGAAGGAACCACCAATAACCCAGATAGCCTGGTCTCTGGATATCTGCAATATTAGAAACACTTCATCCACTTTTTAAATTACTTTTTGAAGCACAATAACTCACATTGTATAACCCTTTGGGGTAAATGAATGCTCTTTCAGACATTAACCCATTCACAAAACCGTCTTGTGAGTTAGTGGGTCTATAATGTTATTCTACCCACTCTCCAGAGGAGGACGCTGGGATCCAGAAAGATCGTGGCTGTGTTGGAGTGGCAGAATAGGGACTTGAACACAAGATTTTTATTTCCTTCACATCTTATGCTCTTCCTGGTTAACATGTTACATTCTTTGTTCCTCGCCCACCCACTACCCCAAAGAAAGCTATGGAGAAATGATGATAGATTAGCCTTTACAGAGTGAAAACCAAATAATGCTAGGTTTTAAAATGTTATTTTGAAATGTTTTCTTAAAGGCATCCAGTCCTGTTAGCTAAGAAGGCTGTAAAAAAAGAAACCACAAGAGTTTAGTGGTTTGAATTCAGCTGAGGCTGGGAAAAATGCCATCCATGGCTTTTACTTAGGTGGCCAAGCTGCCTACATTTTTCTAGCAACTTCAGAAGTTGGCCAATATCCACATCTAAAAGGCCATCCTGGGCCCTGAGAAATCTACAACTAGGCCATCTCAGCAGAGAGAATGATCGTAATGGGGCCCAGTACAGGATCATCTGAGACCAAGGTAACGGAAGCTGGCAGAACAGGCGGGCCAGTAAGGGCCTGGGCTGGGCACCCACAGTATACTAGTCTCTGAGGGCACCAGACACATCCAATACCCTTTCCTTTATTCCTCTCTATTCAACATGGTTAGATCCAGAGCCCACTCACCTGGACGCTGAACTTTTTAGTTGAAAACTTACCAGATACAAACAGGGAGTTTTTATACTGAGCATTTTTTTCCTGGACTGTGGGTTCTAGAAGGTTGGGGAGAGAGGAGGACGACCAGGCTGCAAGCAAAGAGATTTTTATGGCTGTCCACCTGCTGGAGTATTGGGGCAAAGGCCATTAACTGAGAATTATTGAGGTACTTGAGGTAGTCGATGGCAAAGTTTGGGAGGATGTGTACAACCAAGTAGTGTTCACAGCTGACCCATTGGGGGTGTGGGGGAACACGGAGGGCTCAGTACAGAGGGGAGAGAGTGATGGTAAGAGGTGTCCAGGGCTGTTTGTGTGAGCAGCTGCTCAGCTTTGGCTGGCCTAGTCCCTGGGCTGACTGGGCCACAGGCCTTGGAAATCGGGCCTAGTCCAGCCTCAGCTGCCAAACAGCCCTCATAAAACCACAGACTCCTTTTAAAAAGTAATAAAAGGAGCTAGGCCCAGAACACCAGACCAGGGCAGGACAAGGAGTGAAGATGTGAGAGAGAGAGAGCTGGGGGAAACAGTTCCAGGAGCATGTGTGTGTGTGTTCACGCGTGCACGCGTGCCTGTAGAGAGAGTGTGTGCTATTCTTGTGGGAGGAAATACCAGCTGAGGTGATAGACCCTGGAGAATGGTGGACAATAATTCCATTCTCACCTCACCTCATTGTGGCCTAATGTCCAGTCCAGGCCCAGGAGCCACTGCAAACTCCCACCTCCACCCAGTCCTTCCTCCCTGGCTTTCCCAGTGTTTTTGCAAACACCCCAGGGATAGCTCAGCCCTCTGTCCCTACTAGCAAGCTGCTGCAGTAACCTCTTGTTTCCCAGCCCAGGGACACTCTAGACGGTCTTTTGGGCACCTTCCAAAACCGTGCATGTAAAAAGAAAGAAGGCTTGTAAAAGAGACCTTTAAAAATGAGGGCCCCCTCACCTTCCCTAAACAGGAACAGGCTAAAAATCTCTTCTGCAGCTTACTTCTATTTCTCTCTTTGGAGAGATGTTTTTCCCCCAGCTGTCTGTCGGCGGGGAGGGAGGTTTGGAAAGGCTTCAGGATAAGCAACAGTGGGAACACTGCGCATTCACCCGCAGGAGGCCACCCACGGAGACTGCAGGGAACACACACACAAATACGTGCAAACAAAAAGAAATCACCATTCAGTCCATCTCTCAACATGAAGCAAACCCATGGCAAACACGGCAAAGCCTCAGCTCTGCTGGCAGTGGCCATGGGATCTTTAGACGGGTATTAAAGGAATTGACGGACATTAACCCTTTGTGTGCTGCCTGCCCATTTATTCTCCACACAAGAATGAAAGCAGAAAGTGGGTTTCAAGAAAATCTTGAAAGCAAACAAAGTGGTGGCGGAGAGAGTACATAATGGAGAGAGAGAAGTAGGACACCCAACAGAATATTTGAATAATACTAAAACTATCTTTACATGTCAAGGATCGAACTATTGGTTGTTTAAAATTAATCCCAACGTCAATAAAAGTATAAGACACTACAGAGAAATACACTCAAATGCAGCTGTGGAACGATATAGCTCAGGGCTTCTCCAACTTGAGTACATGCACAACCCTCTCTGGGTCTGGTATCCATGGTGATTCCGGTCCAGGAACTCAGGAGTTGGGGGCATTTCTAGCAAGTGTCCAAGTGCCGAGACTAGCAAGGTACTACAGATAAATTTTTTTCTTCTTTATACTTTTTGTTGTCTTATGATCTTCCATAATGACCACATTATTACTTTGGTAATCATGAAAATGCCTTCCTTTTGAAGATAAGGTATTTATAGATTATAGATAAGGTCAGCCCCATCTGACCAAGGTCTGGAGCACTGGAGGAGGAGACTGATCAACAGGAAGGTGATTCAGAGCTTTGATTCTCAGCCTAGAGTGGGGGTCACCAGGGAATCCCCGGGAAGCTTTACAAAGCATTTGCCCCCTGGGGACTTGTCAGAATCTGACAGAGAGGAGGGCTGTGTAATTGGAGAGCTCCCGGGACCACACACCACGCCAGTTGCCCAGGGCTGAGCACCACTGTTGCAGACTTTCCATTTGCTGTCCTGTGTCGCATACCCTCTGCCTATTCAGCTCTAGGCCTACTCTGGGGCTGGGGCTGGTGTGGTCTGAGTGCAGGGTGAAAAATATGCTATATTTCATCTTTTCAGCTGGGAAAACCCAATGTTTAATAGGCATATCTGAAGTTAAAAGGCCCGTTCAGCGCTCACAATTAGGGTTTCTGCCAGAGGGTCCATCCCACAACTCACCTGCAGACTGAGAAGCATAAAGAACGGGTGACTTGGCATGCAGACGGAGGCAAGTCACCAACCAGTCCTCTCCGCTGTGGTTCTGGAGGTTTACAAAGCAAGTCAGCAGCACTAAGAATCTGACAGTTACAAAAGCCAGATAAACTGGCATCTTGGAGGGTCCTTCTGTCAGTGGAATAATGGGATCATCACTGTCCAAAATGTTCTTCTTCTATGTCAATGTGTCATTCAGAATGCTATCAGAGAGAAAGCCACAGTAATTTAATCATCAGTAATACGCACACTCACATCTTTTTATTGTCTAGCCTCCCGGACATGGCAAATGAGATGGGCTGGTTTGTAAACTATATCATCTCTGTGTTATTGGATCAGGACTCTTTCAGTCTTAACTGGCATAAGCAAGAAAGTGGAAAGTATTTTTTTACATAACTGAAAAGCTTACCTTCAGGCACTGCTGGATCCAAGCGCTCAAATGATGTCATCATCCTCATTCTTTCCATGTTGGCTCTTTTATCAGGCAGGATCATGATTGGGAGACAGAGGCTGAGAGATCCAGGGTTATTCTCCATCCTCTTAGAGAAAAAAAGAGAATCCCTATCACAACTATGCAAACAAACATCCCAAAATGAGTCTTGTTAATTGGACTTGGATCACATATAGGAATTTGGAACCAATGACTATGACATGGAAGAAGATCCATTTGTCCAGCCTGGCTCAGGTGTTTACCCTTGAAGCAACCACCAAGACCATGGAGAATGCACACTCTGATTGGACAGACCTGGGGTAGCTGTCCACCTTGAACCAACCAGTGAAGTCATGAAGAGTCTATGCTATGCCTGACTGGGCTGGAGTCAGGTGCCCAGCCCTGACATGAATGTAGTCAGAGACTTAAGAGGAGAGGAGAGTTGCTCCAGGAAAATATGGATTGTATTATTTGAAGAAAGGCAGTAAAGCCTAGCCAGAAAAAAAAAAAGGGTCTAATTTAGTATGTAATTATCATCAGACTCATAGTCACAAGTGGTCTTTTTAGAACTTCACAATTAAGGTTGATTAGGTGGGCTGGTGCTTCCTGATCTTTCATGTCTTGGTTCACACGGAAAAGTATCATGTGTGTGGGCAGCCTGGGAGCAGATGGGACAGACTTGAGGTTCCAGGAAAGGCTGTCTTCAGGACTACTGTAGACCAGGTAGCTTATAAACAACAGAAATTTATTTCTCACAGTTCTGGAGCCTGGGAAGTTCTAGGTCAAGGCCGCAGCAGATGTGATAGCTGGTGAGAGCTGGCTTCCTGCTTCATAGCCTATGGTCTTCTCATTGTACCCACACATTACAGTGTGAAACAATGGAAGTCTATTGGCCTCTGTTCCAAGGCCATTAATTCCATTCATGAGGGCTCTCCCAAAGGGCTTGCTTCCTAATATCATCACATTAAGCATTAGGATCTCAACATACCAATTTGGTGGAGTGGCAGAAACATTCAGTTTATAGCAGGCTGTTCTAAGATTAATTAGCCAGGGGCTCCAGACATTCCGAGGGCTGAGGGAGCAACAACTTGTACTGGGGTCAGCTCTGGGAAAGCTCTGTGTTAGGGCTTAGTACTGGTGCTTAAGACCCAAGATGGTCATTTATTAGACTTTTTTTTTCAATGCAGTACAGTTCAAAGTTTATAGTGACTTGTATCCTTATACCTTCCTCTCCTTACCACACCCTACCTTATCGCCAAACAGGTGATCATTTATTGAGCACATGCTGTGTGCCAGACACTGTCATAGGTGCTTGTACTACATCAGTGAATCAAATGAATAAAAATCTTTACCTGGCAGAATTTGAGTACATGCGGGTATATTACAATATGCAATGAACGTAACAAATCAGTACATGATAAAGTGCATTAGATGGTGGTATGAGTTAGAGAAAAAAAAAAAAGTAGAGCAAAGCAAGAATGCTATTTCAAGAATTCAAGAAATGTTTCTACATCCAGTAGTTTCAGAGCTATTTCTTGTGTATAAATTTCAGCTGATTTAAGAATGGTTCACCTCATTTTACAAATGGTTTCCATGCCCATCTTTGAGCATCAGAGTATAACTGGAAAATCTGACCCTGGATTTAACCTAGATTTGACCCAATGACTAGAAATGTTAAGGCGTGAGTGCAGGGATATAGCTAGTTACAAATACAACATGGAAATGCCCACATGTTCGTAGCCCTGTAGACCTGAAAGGGATTGTTGAGGTTGGATTCCACTGTGTTGAAGATGGGGGCTCTGGCTGCTGCAGCAGCCACCAGACTGGACTCTGACTCAGTCTTGTATGAGAGACTCAAATCTCAGCTGGGGCCTGTATTAGTTATCTATCACTGCATAATAAATTATTTCAAAATGCAGTGGCTTAGAAAAATGACATTTTCGATTCACAGTTTCTGGGGTCAGGAATCTGGGCATGCTTAATGGGGTCCCCTCCTTCAGACTCACTGTAGTCAAGACTTGGGTTCTGGGACCCCTACGAAGCTGTCAGAGAGACTTGACTAGGACAGGATCCACTTCTAAATTTTTTCAGTGGTTGTTGGTAGGACTTAGTTTCTTGTTGGCTGTTAGCTGGAGGCCACCCTAAGTCCCTTGCCATGTGGGTATCTCCAGTATGGCAGATTGCTGAGAGAGAGAATACTAGCAAGATGGAAGGCACACTCTTCTGTAACTTAATCACAGAATAAAGTCATTAGTTATATCCTATACCCAGGGCAAGGGTTACATCAGTGTATGTCTACCTGAAGGGGAATGTGAGCTATCCTCAAAGTCAGCTTACCCCAAGGCATCTGGATACTGTTTTCAGGATTTCTGAGTCATATTTCCTTGATTCCTGAGGCTCCATTTTGTTCTAAGAGGTAACACATCCCATCCCACCACATTTTATTTTGCTCTGAATTCAAGGGCATTCTCTTCATTTTCGCCCTGCCCCCTGCTCTCCCAGGTGTCTTTTCTCTAAGTGAAGCTCACCAGAGGAGGCACCCATCACCCACACGCCTATGGAAGCTGACTGCATCTTAGCCAGGGTCACATGTTCAAACCAGTACCACTTATCAGCTTTTCATTCCACTTGAGCTCTCCTATTACCAGCCAGACTCAACACCCTCAAGCCCTCTGAGACATTTGGGGAAGGGGAGTTTTCGCCACAGGGAATTTGGAATAGTAAGCATTTATACAACCAAGAAGAGAGGTCTTGACAAGAAGGACAGGAGAAAACAGTCAGCATTGGCTGTTACTGGCATTTGCTGAGAGATCTCTAAGGTAAAGTGATTGGGGCCGAGTGGGTATGGTGGCTCTCACCTAGAATCCTAGCACTGTTGGAGTCCAAGGAAGGAGGATCCCTTGAGCTCAGAAGTTCAAGACCAGCCTGAGCACAAGTGAGATCCTGTGGCTACTAAAAATAGAAAAAAATTATCCACGCATTGTGGTGGGCACCCATAGTCCCGGCTACTGGGGAGGCTGAGGCAGGAGAATTGCTTGAACTCAGGAGTTTGAGGTTTGTAGTGACCAAGGCTGACACCACGGCACACTAGCCTGGGCAACAGAGTGAGACTCTGTCCCAAAAATAAATAAGATAAGGTGCTTGGTGGTGGACGCAGATTAAAGGAAGATCTAACAGCCTTGCTCTGGCTCTATTTATACAGATTACACTGTCAGGATGAGGAGACAACTGAGCTTTTCTTCCAAGACCCATTTCCACAATTAATGAGACAGGTATTTGATAGAAGGCTGTGGTGTGGTCTCCTACCGTTCATAAGGAGATACACAGAAACATTTATAAGAGGATACTCAGACATGGCATGTCCGTGATCTACAAATGGACACAGCCTTCAACACACCCAAATGTGAACTAATGTGTGTTAGCACAGACCTCCTTAGCCCCCCTCTTTAGTCCATTTTTGCATGTTATATTATATATTTTCTTAACAACTGCTCCTTTTTTTTTTTTTTTTTTTTTTGAGACAGAGTATAAAGCTGTTGCCCTAGGTAGAGCCATGGCATTATCATAGCTCACAGCAACCTCCAACTCTTGGGCTCAAACTATCCTCTTGCCTGAGCGTTCCTATTTTCAGTAGAGATGGGGTCTCACTCTTGCTCAGGCTGGTCTGGAACTCATGAGCTCAAGCAATCCACCCACCTCAGCCTCCCAGAGTGCTGGGATTACAGGCATGAGCCACCGCACTCGGCCCAACTCCTCCTTTTTATTTTGGCATCCACCCACAGTGGCCATTTTGAAACTCTGTCTGCTAAACATTTGAGTCACTCATGTCTTTTCTTGTTCTTTCTTTCTTTTTAGTTCTCCTATGGTGCCAGCCTTCTTGTAACCTTGAATGCCCTTTGTAAACTCAACTGGCTTTTCCAAAACAGTTTTAAAACTCATCAGAAAGACAGGTAGTGGCTAGGACGCATTCACCACAGCCCTGCCTGCTTCTCTCCAAATGTAATCCTCTGAAAGCAAGGTGTCCTGTGCATTGTGCAGCTGTCACGGTGAGATTAGTATCTGTCTGGCCTTGTCAAGCACAATGCCATTGCAATGTCCTACTTCTGTCCCTCTTGGGGTACCCATGTTTCTTACAAATAATTTCTCCTCTCAGCCTCACAGCTAGTTTTTAAAGAGTGCTTTCATTTCTACTTGGAGTCTCAAAGATGTTGACAATGTCTCCTTTGGCTAATCCTTTCAAAGAATTTTTACTGGTGTTTTTTCTTTTCTGTAATTATGTGGTTGTGTACACATTTTTCTCTCCTTGGAAATAGTCATTGTGTGCATTTGCTGGGGCTGCCATAAGAAAGTACCACAGAGTGGATGGCTTAAACAACAGAAATTTATTTTCTCCCAATTCTAGAGGCGCCTAAGATGATGGTGTCAGCAAGGCTGGTTTCTTCCACGGCCTCTCTCCTTGGCTGGTAGATGGCCAGCTCCTCCTCTCTGTGTCCTCACATGGTCTTTCCTGTGTGTGAGTGCGTTTGTGTCCTAATCTCTTCTTATAAGGATACTAGTCATAGTGGATTAGGTCCCACCCAATGGATTTTGTCATTATTTTACTTTATTTACCACTTTTACAACCCTGTCTCCAAATGCAGTCACATCCTAAGGTCCTGGGAAATAGGATTTTAACACATGAGCTCTGGGGGGACATAATTCAGCCCACACCAGTAGCAAAATAGAAATAAGCAAAAAAAGAAAAAGAAAGAAAGATTAAAAGCCACCTATCATCTCACATTTTTGACCTTCCAGGGGCTTCTGATGGTGCTTCAGGTCAATTCCAGCCCCTTGACTTCAGCTGCAGCTCCCCCCGACCCTGACTGCCCCACCATCTGCCAGGTTGCTCCCTCCTGTCGTGCTGACCTGATGCACAGGCTGGGGCTTGGGCCTTTGCTCCTGCTGTTCTGGGATAGCTGCCTGGCTGTGAAGCACAGCCCAAACATAGGAGTACACAGGGGCCTTCTAAGACCTTCCATTGAATGTGCCTTCACTCCAGGCATTCTAGAGCAGCCCTTCTCTGCCTGGCTCTCTTGCCAGTGCAAGCTGGATAATTACTCATCCTGGGGCCGTCCTGTGCACTGAAGGACATTCAGAGGCATCCCTGGCCTCTGCCCGCTAGATGCCCTTAGCAGTTTCCCAGTTATGACAATCAAAAGTGTGTACCTGGGGGGCAAAATCACTCCCGACTGAAAATTACTATTCTGGAGAAACAGCATAATGTAGTGGTAAAGAGTGTGAGTGTGGCTCTTATCTTTGTGCCTCCATTTCCTCATTTATAAAATAAGGGTAAAAACGATTAATAATATAACTCATTTAATATGAGTTAGCTTAGTTTCATATGAGATGGGTTATTGTGAGGCTTCAGTGAGATAACATGCGCGGAGCCCTGGGAGGAGGGCCAGGCCCTCAGTAGGCACTGGGCGAGCATTAGTCGTTACTGTTGTCTTGCCACCTGACATTGTTCTATATATGTGTGTGTTTGTTGGACTGTAAGTGCTACAGGACAGAAGTCTAGAAGACTGCGTGGCATACGGTAGGTGCTCACCGGCCATGTGCCTACTAGGATAAAAGGCATTGTTTGCTGTGTTCAGGACATGGCTCCAGTGCAGGTGGCACACCAGGCCTGGCACATAACAGATGCTAGATGAATATGTGTTCATGTATTGACTGTGATGAAAGAAGGGAGAGAAGATATACTGTCAATGCTGGCCACACAGTTATACTTCCCTCAACGTGCGCTTTGTTTTTAATCGTTCTTCACATCATCCTGCAGGCCTCCCAAGATCATTTCCTGTCTGGAAATGTGCTTAACATTTATGCCCCTAATATCACAAGTGCCACCATATGGGACATACCAAGTACCTGTGTGCAGGCATCTCAACTTTCACCCACACAGGAAGGGAGGTTTCTGTGGGTGCTTCACGACATCGTCTGCAAGTGACATCGTGGACTGGTTCAGACCATATTCCGTCATCATACGGCACCAGCTCCCCATCTGTAGCCTCAGGAGGGGGAGCAGGCCACAGCTAATGTAAAAGTGACGTCAAACATATCTGCACCAACGAGGGACCAGGTACAGTGCCAGGGGCTTCAGGGCTGTACCTCCTGCAGTCCCTGACTCCACAAAGTAGGTCACTCTGACTGGTTATACCCCCAGGACAAATGAGGAAACTAAAGTATGGCAGGGTAACTTGTTCCAGGTCTAGGATGGCCAGCTTGTCTCTGTTCACCTGGGACCTTGCTGGTTTCAGCACTGAACATCCCACTTCCTGGGAAACCTCTCTGCCCGGGGCAGGCAAGGACGTCTCATTCAAGCCATGTCATTCAGATTCTACAGCTGGGATTTGAATCCAATCAATGGGACTCCAAAATCCACACTTGACGGCCATGAAAAGTGGCCTTGGTGATACTGTGATAGGTGGTAAGTAACCAAGGAGAACTCATCATCGATCAATCAGAGAGATACTCTGAAATGAACCTTATTTCCATAATGACAAAAAAGGGGGGTGGGTATGCCAAAACTGGGCATTATAGAGGAGGTAGTGTTGTTATTTTCCCTTTGGCTGAAATTACCCAATTTACTGCTTCATTCCCCTCCCCCCCATCATTGGCCACAAAGACCTAGTCATTTAGCTTTTCTTTCCTTTTTCTTTTCTTTTTTTTGTTTTTTGACATAGTGCTACTATGTCACCCTTAGTAGAGTGCCATGGCATCACAGTTCACAGCAACCTCAAACTCTTGGGCTCAAGCCATTCTCTTGCCTCAACCTCCCAAGTAGATGAGACTAAAGGTGCCCACCACAATGCTTAACTGTTTCGTTGTTGTTATTGAAGTTGTCATTGTTGCTGTAGCTGGTCGGGGCTGGATTCAAACCCACCAGTGTCCGTGGATGTGGCCAGTTCCCTACCCATGGAGGTATGGGAGCTGTCCCATTTAACTTTTCATATTTACCCAGAAGATATATCCATTTCTAAAATAATGAATCAGTCACTGCACATGTTAATACTATTAGGTGAACGTAAAACACACCTTGTGTTCAGCTTCTCACTACATCACACTCCTGGCAAAAACTAAAGTAAACTCCTCCTTAAGTATTTCCTTTCACCAACTGGATTATTTCCTATAGCTAATAATGCTGGCTTAGAATAATAAAATAGACTCGAAGGTCAGCTTTCAGATGGAGTTCAAATCTGTCATTAGAGGTTAAAAGAAAACCCCAGCTAAGTTTGGCATTGTTATTTGTCTTTTGCACGGCACATATGAAGCTAATCATAGATATGCAGACATGTCCCTTGGCCTAAGGGCTTTTTCTTAAGGTAAAAATGGCATTTGGCTTCTCTCTAATCTCAGATGTCTTAGTTAAAATCTACCCATGGGTCTTGGGCTGCTGGGCACTCTCTCTTTAGCCAACTTTTCTTCATAAATCTGAAACCATGGAAAATAGAAGAGGTGTGTATCTCTATTGTGAATGCTACCAGGCTTGATCCTTGCCTGGGACTGTCATGGAGCATTCTTGATGTTTAAGGCAATAAGCAGCCAACAAGATTAAAGACAAACCATCCTCCTTAGAACTTAACCCCACTTTGGAACAAGTATCTCAGAGTTCACAAGACATAAGAGTCATGTAGGAGGTCGGGTAAAATTCCCCATGTTCCACCTGGAGATTCTGATTCCATAGATTCCAAAGTGGACCCAGCCATCTTCATTTTTAACAAGCTCTCCAGATGATTCTCCTAAGATTCAGGACACATTACCCCCCAAACCTGGAACCTCAGCATTTGAGAAAACAGCAGAGACAGGAAGGTTATGCTTATCTCCCTGAAGCAGGTAGTAAGACCCTCATTTGAGAGGTGCCTTCCCTAGACTTGGAGGAGAGGAACTTTCTTATCTCTGAAGACACAGGGCCGCAGATAAGAATGTGAACATACAGGTCTCGTTGAGTTCCTCCAGCTTATTACCATCGGGTCACACCCCCTTGTCTAATCACACTGCCCCAAGATTATCCACTACCCATCAAATCTAAGCAGATTTCCCAGGTTCCTCATGTCTTCCTCTCCAAAGGCTCATGTAAACTTACACTAAATAAATTTGTACACTTCCTCTTGTTAAGCAGTCTTTTGTTACAGTGTCTCAACCATGAGCTAGTGATGGGTGAGGAAAGAAATCTTGCCTCCCTTACTATACTGATGGGCTTTCCAATTGCACTGTGGGAAACTCTGCCCTCAGATGCCAGAGTGAGTTTTGTCTCATGCTGTTTCCTTAAAATTTCCCATCCAAGAAAAAATGGAAACTTAAAATTTAAAGCATTTCCCACATTTTCTCTTTGGTTTATGTTTTGTTTAACCTTTCAATCATGAGTGTTTGGGCAGGAAGTTTTCTCACACCAGTCGCATATACTGAGTAATAGGGATTACTGTTTTAGAAAGAATACAGCTGGCTCCAAAGTGCACAGTTTGGAAGATGATCTGCTTCAACTTTGAGGTCATTTCTGAATATGCTCCTGCCAGCCCTCTTCAGGCATGGCCTTGAGTTCATCAGGCACATTTCTTTGAATATTTTTCAGTGATGAGGAATCTTCACTTCTGGGGGAGTGCAAGTTTAAGAAATAGTTCAAAGTCATCCAGAGCTGAGTCTAGTGGAAAAGACGGGTGATACCCTGCAGAATACTTTTTGCTCCAGGGAACAATTATGCAGGAATAAGGCAGTATTCCTTTTTTTAATCTGAAAGGCATTTCTCAGAGGGAGGTTCAGCAATTGTTTTGGGCAATGCCAGCATTATTGGAAAAAGCTGTGTACATAATGGGAATACTCTTTTGGAGATGGTTACTTAGAAAAAAATGAAAATGCCATGTGTTTTGTTATGTTTAAATCACACTTTAAGTAGTTCTAAAAATGTGAGGAGGGTGTGGGTGAGTGGGTAAAACCTTATTCTTAGCATAAAAATTTACACTTTTGAGTAAGTCCCTAAGAAATCTAGAGCAGCACTTTCCAGTGGAATGTTTTGAGATGATGAAAATGTTTGATAATTTTCCTGTGGAAATATGAAAGTCACTAGCCATGTGTGGCTACTGAGCATTCAAAATGTGGCTAGTGTAACTGAGGAGCTGAAGTTTTCATTTACTTAATTTTCTGTAGTTGTTGGGTACAGTCATACGTGTACATATATATACACGTACATACATGTATATATAAAAATACACACGTACGTAAATAAAAAATGCATAAATTAAAAAATCACTTAGTTCAAGTTGGTTGATATTTTTGTTGAAGTCCTCCATGTCCTTGCTAATTGTTTGCTTGGTTGTTCCAACAATTGAAATTTTCCTATTATAATCGTTCAGTTGTCCATTTCTCCTTTCAAACCTGTCAGGTCTTGCTTTATGTATTTACGGGTCTGTTGCTAAGTGCATGTGCATTTACGATTATTATATCTGGGAGATATAATAATTTTTTATTATATCTTTTATCATTATGAAATGTTCCTCTTTTTCTGTAATAATATTTCTCAGAGTCTATTTTGTCTGCTAATACAGCCACTTATATTTAGCTCTATTTTGGTTATATTTTGCATGGTATATCTTTTTTTTTATTTTAGAGAGATAGGGTCTCATTCTTGTTCAGGCTGGTCTCAAACTTCTGAGCTCAAGCAAGCCACCCACCTCAGCCTCCCAGAGTGCTAGGATCACAGGCGTGAGCCACTGTGCCTAGCCTCTGTATGGCACATCTTTTAGAAAGCAAAACTTTTTGTGTCTATGAATCTGAAGTGTGTCTATCGTAAATTATTTAATTTTAATTAATTTAAATGTAAATAGCCACATGTGGCTGTTGCTTATAGTATTGAATGGTGCAGCTTTAGAGACACTATTTGAATGAGGTCTTAATTTTATTTTTTAATTTTGTTTAGTACTTTTAAAAAAACTTTATTCAAATTAACATGAGGGTACAGTATTTAGATTACATTGTTCTCATTTCCAGGGCAAAGTTCCATCTGTAGAAGAGCAGTCACCCAGGGGGCGTGTTATATACCTTCACAATGTGCTCATTAGGGGAGATTCCACCTTACAGGTCTTAATTTAGACAGACTTAGCTCTCTAGAATAAATCTGTTACTTATCAGAAAAGCTTTCAAAGTTCTTCTTTTTTTTTTTTCAAAGTTCTTCAGTCCTCCCTTGAAGACAGTGCTCATTGGCCAGCATTAGCCAGTTGTGGTTTAATGGAATATTTGTCCTAATGCTTTATCATCTTTTCACTTCCTTTCGATTTAAAAGCTTAAAAAGGTAAAGGTTTTAAAAAGTCAGTTTTCTTCCCCTTCTTCTGTTTATTGGAAAGGATGACACATTTTCATTCAACAAGCTACAAAAATTTCTATGAGAAATATACTTTCAAGATTAAAAACAATTAAGATTCTAGTGCGTCTTTTTCTCTTTCTCCCTTCTTCCCTCCCTCTAGATGCCCTCTTTAGTTCAATTCCTGCTGAAAAGATCTGGAAATACTCTTTATCCAAATATAGCATACTTAAAATGTGTACTTTTGTTCATAAGAGCAGGTAAGATGAATAAGATAATTTAAGTTAAATTTGACACTTTGGGGAAAACCCTATATTATCATACTTTTCTGGAGAAAAAATTTACTGAACAACTATCATTTAATCATACAGCAAATTATATGCCAAAAATAACCACTCTGAGTTAAATATTAGAGACAAATTTTGAAACAAATTACAAATGCTTTCTACTGGATTTTAGAAAATCATCTATATAAAAAATCATTCAGATTTATGCTTCTATAAACTTTTAAGGTCGTATAAATCATCTGAGAATCATGTCAACATTCAAATAGTAAGACTGGGTTGGGGACACAAGTTCTGTATTTCTAACAAGCTCTCAAGTCATACAAATGGTCTGTGGAACATACTCTGATATTTAAATATAGATCATCTGTAAAGAGAGTCAATGAATAGATCTTTTAGGTTTAGCAATATGGTGAAATATGTTAACATTTTTGATTGGACAGAATTATATTTTTATTTCCTTCTTTATTTCATTTTTCACTATAAATATTTCCTTCTTTATTTCATTATTCACTATAAATAAATCTAAAAAGACAATATTTTGAATTATACCTTGTTTATAGCACCTTATTATTCCCCAAACAGGTGTTCGTTTTGCATTAATACCACATTAATTTGTTTTATTTTTTGACTCTTATTCTTCAGGGTTGAGATACTAGAATTCTAAGTGTAGTTGCAGTCTGGGCTTGTGGTGCTCTGACCATGAAGGTCTGTACTAAAAATACATAACTGGACACATATGAATCATCAGGATCCTTTGGTTTTAGATGGAAAGTATCCAAAATCACTATGAAGGGACAATTACGGAAACTTACATAATACAGTAATGAGAGGGAAAGAGTGGTGTGAGAACTGCAATAGCCTACGTGACCAGCAAAATATAGCAGTAAAAATCAAATACTCACTCAGTGATGTGCTGGTGAATGTTTAACAATGGTTCTGGAAGAGTAAGTTGTAGTTTTGCCAATTTCTACTGTGTAAGTATCTCAAGCTACCATTTGACAGTTGGCTTACAAAGTACCTGAAAATGTCACGGTTAACTCTTGTGAGCTGGCCCCAGCATACCAATGACTCAACATCATAGCAGGAGAACACACACATCTGAACAGCAAAAATGAACACACATGTGCTGTCATGCAGGTGGATCCTTGGCATTCCCTAATGAGGAACTAATTGGGTCTTATGATTACAAAAATAAAAAGCGGGGGGTTGGGACCAAGTGTGTGCGCTGATGATGTTAGGTTATGGTGCAGTGGGGAGAGAGAGAGGAAAGTAGACTGTGGGGTTTACAAGGGCAGCAACTGGCTACCCCCTCCCCTTAGAGCTCCTAGAATCCAAGGGTGATGGTGGCATGGAGGAGCTTGGAGATAAACTGCTGCATGAGAATTAAGGTCCAGTGGTGCATGGTCTGCTGATGGGGAAGGGGATTATCATTACAGAGAATTCTAGAACGGGAGAACCTTAAGGTTTATGCACCAGAAAAATGTAGTGACTTGCCCAAGTTCTCATAACCAGCTTGTGTCAGTGCTGGAACTAGAATGCAGTCTCAACTGGTTGTTAAGGGGAAAAAAAAAAAAACCCAAAACTAAAGTCTCATTACTTATTGCTTTATGGACACATGCTTAATATACAAATCAATAGTAAGAGAGGGTCAGAGAACTCCCATGAGCAAAACTGCTGAGTCAGAGCTGTTTGCCATCTCTCCAGGCTGCAACAATTTTTATGTTTCTTTCCTTTTTTTATTTGCTAAAATAAAATAATTTTATCTTGTCCTCAAGGATGTCATACTCTAGTGGGGAAAGATACATAAACAAAAATTAAAATAAGGGGGAGTTCCCGTGGCAGCCTGCACCTGCACCTGCACCTGCAGCTTAGTAGCTGTGCGCTTAGGCTGGGGTATCTAACGTGCTTGGATTTGAATCTTGGCTGTGCCCAGATGCTTGGCCTTGGATGGATTTACATAAGCTCTCCACGCCTTGGTTTCCTCATCTATTCTACAGTGATGATAATGAGAACCCCTCCCAGGGTTGTCATGAGGATTAAGATGAGCCTGGCATGTGGTAAAGGCTCAATAAATATATGTTGGCTCCTGTTTTATCATTACACAAGGGTTATGGGAATATAAGGATGTCATCTCAATCTCTCTTCCAATTTAGATTCAGCTCTCCTCAGGGTGTTGGACCACTATGACTCTAAGTAATTCATCTGTTTTAAGGGAACAGAAGGGACATTATATAAATGCTAAAACTGTACAGATAGTGCTATAATTCTATGATGATGATTATTTGAAATAAGGTGCACTTGCAGGATTGGGCATAATATGTTCTCTATGATTTAACAAATAGTTATGAAATAAATTTCTCTGTAACCTCTACCTAAGAGACAGAACCTTGCCAGCACCCCAGAAGTTCTCTAAGTATCCCTTCCTCATTGGCAACCCTAACCTCTTCCCAAAGGTAACCACGGTCCTGAATTTTATGATAATCATTTCCTTGCTTTCACTTTTGCCTGTTTTGGAATTCTATATAAATAGAATCAAATGGCATGTATTCCTTTGCATTTCTCCTTTCTTCATTCAACATTGTAAGATTCATCCTTGTTGTCTCGTGTGCACATTTCCCGTGTGTAGCTGGAGCCCATCCATTGTTACTAATCTTTGGAATAGAACATACCACAATGAACATCTGGGTTGGATTCAGCTTTGGAGTGTTGAGCAATTATGAATAATGTTGTACATTAAACATTTTTCTATCTGTGGTTTTAGCAATAAGGTCTCCCTCTGTCCCTGAGGCCCAGGCTGGAGTACAGTGGCACAATGATAGCTCCTTGCACTTGAACTCCTGGGCTCCAGCAATCTTCCTGTCTCAGCTTCCCAGGTAGCTGGGATTACAGGCATGAGCCACTATGCCCTGCCCTGCCTTAAACTTTCTTTGAAAAGCCTAAAAGTGGAAGCCCAGCATTACACAGGCCACCTCTAGTAATTTCAGTGTAAGTGACAAAGACTGGTTAAAAACATTGATGGACAGGGGACCAGAGGGCAGAGCAGATTTCTCTCTGCAGAGCGATAGACCTGTCTATATTGTCCCCTTCCTCTATTTGCATTTATAAAAATAAAATAAAATAATTTACAAAAGACTAGATTTAGGGTAAAAGAATTTCTGAGCTGAAAAGTTTTAGGTAATCAGTTTCTATGGTCTGAATATTCGTGCCCCTCTGCCCAAATTCATGCTGCTACCCAATCCCCAATGTAATAGTATTAAGAGGTGGTGCCTTTGGGAAGTGATTTGGCCATGAGGGAGCCCTCATTAATGAGATTATGTCCTGATGAAAGAGGCCCAAGGGACTTTGTTCGTCCCTCCCATCATGTAAGAATGCAGCAAGAAGGTGGCATCTATGCAGCAGAGCCGTCACCAGACATACCGAATGTGCTGGGACCGTGATCTTGGACTTCTCTCAGCCTTGAGAATTGGGAGTGATAAACTTAAGCTGTTTATAGATCATCCAGTCTTTGATATTTTCATTCGAGCAACTCCTGTTCTGACTTCACAGCCGAGGCCCTGTGAAATGATTTTTCCAAGGATAAGAACAGGTTTAAAAGAAAAGAAAAAGGAGTCTAACTTATTTCTTCAGGAAACACTCTCTCTAAGAAGTTAGCAAAATTATGAATAGTCTATGGAGGTCAACCTGTTGCTTTCAGTTATTTCTTTCCATATTTGAGTTTCAATACCCCTTCATTTGAAATGAGGAGAAGGAACTGGTGTTCCCAATGCTTTTCCAAACCCTGTGTCTGAACACTACTGGTTCAATCACTTCTGCCACATCAGTGACGGAGGGACACCAATGGCACAGCCAGGCCACAGACCCGGGGGGCTAGCCTGAAGTGGATCCTGATATGAAGGTGTCTGAGGTCCAGGCCATTTCACCAGCCTATAGTAAACACCACCTAAAAGCCACACAATCCCCTTATTTTGGAGGAAGTGGGACAGTTACTTGGCCATGCTCGAAATGAATGCATTTGATGTGCATTCCATAGACACTGAGCAACTGCTGAGTCCCAACACTGGTTGCAGAAAGATGTCGATGACACCATCCCTGCCCCCAGGAGCCCACAGCCCAGTGGAAGAGGTGGACCGGCAAGGACACAAAAACAAGTCCTGGGACAAAGGTGAGACAGGCACAAAATTGATAAAATGATGAAACAAAAACTCACCCTTGCTCCACAATAGACATCTAAGATTTCTCACTTTCAGAAGTCTGCCTTCTGGATGCCAATTGTATTACTTTGTTAATGTTCCTGTATGTTAGAAATATTTCTTAAGTAAAATTAGTTTTAATAAATTTCCTATTCTTTGATGAGAATAATACCAGAAGCTCAATGCTGCTTCCTTGCAAGGTTCCTCACCCGCACTGTACCTTCTCTTGAAAACACCTAACTTGCATCTTGGCTTTCTATGAGTTCAGTGACTCAGTTTCTCCTCATTCCTTTCTAACAGTCACTCTGGGTCTCAATCCTCTTCCACGTGCTCTCCCAACGTGGGTCCCAGGCTGTATGTCTCTGTAGTGACTTTCCCCAGCTGGCCCACAGAGCCCCTGGACTGCCCAAAGGCACCCAGCTGCCTCATCCTGGCCTCAACCTAGCAGCCCGGATGCAGATCGCCACCAGAGGGCAGTGTGGCGATGCCGGCCTGCACATGCCCAGTCTTGGTTTCTCCATCATCCTGGGCCCCAGGATTGCAAAGTAGATTTCAGCAACAAAATCAATCCTTAATTTGTATTCATCGAAGAAACAATACAGACTACTTCTGTAGTTTAAATATAGGCTAAAAAAATTCCCACAAATTTCTCACTTTTTATTGATTTACTTCTGCTTTCTTTTCCTTCTTCAGAGGAGTAAAATCCTGTCTGCAGCAACCATATTAAAAAAGTCATATCATTTTGATTTAAAAATGAAATAACACAAAATGGGAAAGCAATTTCTTTCCATTTTTCAGCAGCTTCACTTAATGTGTTTTAGACTTCTGGGGACCTACTGATTTTTGTGATTAGACTCGTAGAATAAAAGGGTCATTAACACAGAAACAATGGTTTCACCAAGCTACCGATTGGCTGCCTTGCCAAGGGATTTTTCTCACTGCTGAGCAGAAATTCCTTGGGTAAAAGAGCAACTTGACAGAAAATGCTAATTCTCCAGCAAATTAATGGAAACTGTTCTTTTCTTGCCTGCTAATTGGTTACAGAGGAAGAAATGGCTAGTCATCAGCAAAGATATAGTGTAAGGTACTCTCACATGCTATTTTCTTTTTCAATAGTAGGTCATTTTTCCATGATTCCAATTAAAGAGGAGAGAAGGAAGGATTGAAGCAAACTGATTATACAATAGAGAATCCCAGCTAAGGGCTCCAGGTGAAAGTTGGAAAAAATGCAAGGTCTCTGCCAAAAGGCCCTGTAGAGAAATTCCTTTCAGAAGCCAAATTTGGCAAAACCTTTAACTCTGTAAAAATCACCATTGCTAGGTTTCTGATTTCATTTTCCCCTGAAACTATATGGGAGGTAGCTTGGCTCTGGTGTGAGTTTAAGTGTAGCAAAGGTAAATACCACTCTTAAATTCTAACTTCTAGTTACCCCAAGACCTGGCATAATCTGTGTGCTTTCCTTTTCCAAATAGGTAAATAATGTTTAACATGCATAAGGATCAATTTGGCCTGAGAGCTATCTGGAAGAGAGGCACATAAGTTTTACTTTTAGAAAATTAGTAAATTTTTTTCTATAAATTCTAATAACAAAAACTTCTAGATAAACGCTTTATAATAAACAAATTTATATTGTCTCTCTTTCAGAAATTCCCTTTGGTTGGCCAAAAAAAATAGGGTATAACTTTTAACTTAGTAAAGAATGGTGATTAATTTGATGTCTCTAGTTCTATATGCTTTTAAGAAAAAGAGGCCAAAATTTTGTTGTTTTTGTTTTGCTTTTAAAAATAGAGGACTAATAAAATTTTGATCTTCATGTATAAGAAATTTGGTAGCAGAAAGAAAGGTTATTAGCCAGGTGTTGCAGCGGGCACCTGTAGTCTCAGCTACTTGGGAGGCTGAGGCAAGAGAATTGTTTGAGCCCAAGAGTTTGAGATTGCCATGAGCTGTGATGCCACAGCACTCTGGTGACAGCTCGAGACTCCGTCTCAAAAAAAAAAAGAAAGAAAGAAAGGTTATTATTGAACACATCAAAAAACAAACCCATTGTACAAGTGATAGAGAAGCAAAATTCTTTCTCTACATGAAAGAATTCCTACATAATAAAGTCAAGAGAGGATGTAGAGGAAGAATGGGAAAGGCATAGCCTTTATCTTCAGCTGGACCTGTTCAGCTGTTTATAAGCTGTGTGATCTTGGATAAAAATTCTTAACTTCTTTGAATCTGGATGTGTGAATTGAGCATAACAATAATAATAATCCTGCTTTTGCAGGCCTGTGCCCTCTGAATGTGATATCGCTAATAATTCATTGCATCGCTGATGCTCATTATAATTTCTATCCTGGGACATTGCTCTTGCCTTTAAGTGCTAGCAATTGAATTGGAATATAGAGGAGCAAAAACAGTTTTCCATTTCAGTTCCACAGTTCCACCTACCAACTAGGTATTTCTATTTGGATGCTGTGCCCCAAATTCCGTGTATGAACTGAAGCTCTCCTTTCCTTCTTCAAGACTCACTGGTTTCTAATGAAGGTATTTCACTTTCTCAGTCACTGGGAACGGGACCTGGCCTCCTGCCTGGTCTCACTGACTCTTCTTAGTGAGTCCAGCTGCTTTTTCTCCAGGGTCTCTGTAGACCTCTCTGCAGCTTCCTCTAAGCTGCTTGGTCGTTATGCCCCAACTAGCACCAGTCTCTCCCTCAGGCATCTTACCTTTTCAAGGGATATGACCTTTTCACCTGACCCACCTGCCTTACATCGTTGCTCTCCAACCCTTCCAGGTAAGACATGGCAAGTGCAAGACTACTGATCTCTTCACCAAGAACTCAAGGCCTTCACAGTCTGACCATACCTGCCTCCCCAAGGTTAGCTTGCAAAACCCCTTTCTGCTCTTTCAGGACAGATAAACTCCCTTTCCCTTTAAAAGCCACCCTCTACTGAGGCATCCGGCCATGCCAGAGTGTGACCTCAGCTGAGCGTGACCACCCATGGAGGCCTCTTCAATCTCCCTGAAGCCTCCACTCTCTCTGCAGCCTAAACCCTGACACCATTTATTCCCTTTGGCACTGCTGGCCTTTCTCATATAGCCTAAAAAGGTTGGTAATCTTGTCTGAGATAAAGTTTTATCTCACCCAAGGATGGTTTTTGTGCCAAACTTCTGTAGCCGCCAGAACTGCCCAGACCTGGGTGACAAAGAAGCTGAGCTGGTTGCTGAAGATCACATAACCCAGCAAGAGAGCAATGAAACTGGAACTGGCCTCTGGCAGGTGAAATTCCTGCCCCTTAACACTGCCTTAAATTGGGGAGCCCTGGGCCCAGCACTGGCAGTTCAGAGCCTAGAAACTCTGGCCATTCCCAGTTCCCAGCCGTGGCTTTCCTGGAAAGACAATGGCAGAAATCCCTGCACACTGCACCCCAGGGCTGGACCAGCTCACTCCTCTCCCCAACTCTTCAGGTGAGAGAACCAGTGTCACTTTTGAATGTCCAGGGCCCTTCTTCCTCTTCCACACATCATTTTCATTTCTAAAATTCTCCTTTTGGCCTTTTAATCCAATAGCTGCCAACACAAGGGAAGAAGGTGGTTCGACTACAGCCATGTAGCTTTCCTGAAATGCTTCTTTTGCTTGATTTGCAGTCCCAATTCTGGGTCTGCAGTTGCCTCAAGCTGTGAGCTGAGGGCTTAAAGCAGCATCCCCACCCTCACCTGCTTTGCAGGGTAGAGGATGGGAGCCAAAAACCAAACTCAAATCCTAAACTAATGAGTGGATACATAAAAGCTCACTTGCTAATCAACTCAGAGCTAAACGCCCTGTCAATGCATTTCCATTCAAAATTGAGATGGGAGTTTCCAAAGTGCATGAAATACTTTAGGGAGTTCTAGCTTTGGATTTTTTCTTTTTAACCCCTCAACAGAATAAGGAAAAAGATCTGGTGAGGCTGAAAATGTCCAGGGCAGTTATCATTATCTATGACCTGGATCTAGACCACAGACACAGCACTTCAGTAGACACCCCACCCCACAAACAGCCATGTGGACATCCTGTAACCTGAAACACATACTTTCAAGCCATTGAGAGGGGTGCAGATGACAGTCAGCTACACAAATAATTTGCCCCCAAATGTTTATCAGCTCTCTGCTGTGGCCACTTCCATTTATAGCTTATAAACGGTTATTAACTGGCCCCAGCACATCTGATAACCGGGCCCCAGAACAGGTGGTGAGAATGTGGGTGATTAGAGGTCTCCCTGGGAGGTGCTGTGTGTTTGCCTGTGGGTGGTCTTCCTGCCTGAGTCCGGTGCCCACATGAGAAGACATTGTAGAAAGCCTCCAATTTAGGAGATAACAGTCTGTGTTGTCTGTTTGTGTAAAGTACTGTCCAAGTTACAGCTGGCTTTGCTTTCTGGCCAGCAAACATTGCCAAGAAGGGTTGAAAGTTCAGCATAATCAGCCCCCCAACACACACCCTTCCCCCCTTCTGATCTTGGGCAAATAGGCCTAAATGCTCATGTTCCGCGGATTTTTTAGGAAGTTTGATTAGAACTGAAAATGTTGCTTTAGCTGAGGCTTTGCTCACACCCCAGCCAGGGGACAGACCCAGTTGAAAGGGTGGAATGGGTGGAATGTTTTAGTGCTTTGGTTCTCTGTGATTTTGTTCTTTTGTAAAAAAAAAAAAAAAAAAAAAAAAAGCTTTGCAGGTCCCTACAACTTGCTTTTTTGAGAAAGTTTCTGTTGGCATCGTCCACAGAGACATCAGACCTTAAACCCTTTGGCATTTCTTAAGCAGAGGCCACAGAAAGGATAGAATGGTCAAGAAACCATTAGGCCAGGGTTTCTTAACCTCAGAGTTATTGACATTGGGGGCGGGATATGTCTTTCTTGGGCGTGGGAGGGCTGTCCTGTGCATTTTAGGTTTACCATCATCCCTGACATTCACCCATCAGATGCGAGTAGCGACACCCTAGTCAGTTGTAACAAACAAAAATATGTCCAAATACGGCCTAGGGAACAAAATTATCCCCAGTTAAGAGCCACTATGTTAAGAGTCCATGAGAAATATAAATTAATCAAGAAACAATGTCCTGAACTACCCCGAGAGGGACAGTAGAGATTTCACAACACTAGAGCAGTCTACTAAAGCAGTGTAGAACAAACATTAGTAAATATTTATTAATTAGCCAATAAAATCCTGATTAAATTGTGGGGGGGGTGTGTGTGAATGATAATCAATAAGTGAACTAAAAACTAGGTAATTCCTGAAAATAAAATTCCAAAAACTTTTTAAAAATGACTTCATGTGCCAAAATTGTAGAAAAGACTATGGTGATGATGATATGATTAGTTTCAGCAGTGAAGATAACGGCTGCATTACAGCTTGTGCCACCATGCCCAGCCATCTCCCATTTCTTGAATCCAAAAATAAGTTGAAGAGTTAGAATGTATTCCAATAATGAGCATTATAGAATAGGCCTGTTAAAAGTCCTAAACTCAAAAAAAATCATAAAAATAGCAATAACAGCTACTATTTAGTGACTGCTTAGTACAGTGGTTCTCAGCCTTCCTAATGCAATGTATTTTCATTGTTACAAAGGGGTCGCAACCCACAAGCTGAGAACCGCTAGCTTAGTAGGTAGTAGGCCCCACGCTAGGCGTGTTGAATTCTCTTATTTAACCCTCATGGTTTATACTGAAAACAGCGTAACTCCTTTCACAGGCAAGGAAACAGAGAGGTTAGGAGATTGGCTGGAGGTCACAGAGCACAGCAGGATTCTAACCCAGCTGTCTGGCTCCAGTCACACCTACCACCATGCGGAAAATGCTACCTGAACTTGTCTTAACTGACAGGAACCTGGGACTGCCCATCTCAACTTAAGATGTTTCACTCATGGCCTCAACTCTTCCATACTGAGCTTAGCACAAAATGTCTTAAGATGGGACACCAGGCCCCGCTCCACACAATTCCCGCAATTCCCCTATTTCCTTGTCCCATTGCCCTACCTTCTTCCTACTGTCTTTTCTTTTTCAGGATTTGTCAGGTCAGTAAAAGGCAGTAAGGAGTCACCGTCCTTGGGCATGAGTCATCAGGCCTGGAATTCACTGGGTCCCCTTAGTGTGTGTCTGGAAGTCTCTATAGAGGCAGGTGAAGTAGCCCATCTGTGAGCAGCACATCTGCCCAGAAAGTTGTGGAAAGACCACCCCTTGGTAGTTTCTTACCAACCTCTGCGGGCCTGGCCCATTGTGACCTTGACTCTGCACTTAAGGGTGGCTGACAGGGCTAGTCAGCTAGTTGGATCCTGATCGTGGAGGAGCTCATGCCTCTCCATCCTGAGGCCCTGACAACCTTCTACAGCAGCCCCTGCCCCTCTTGGACAGCTGTGTTTGTCAAGATGTTCTTTCCTGGAAGCTCCACCACTGGTTCAGAACGCTCCCGGTTTCTTCCTCAAAGATAGCTCCTCACATGTGCGTGAGGGGTGGACATGGGGGAAGCGCATGGCCTTGGGAACCTTACCTGAACCAAGTACCTTTCCCACCCCCTGCACACCATGAAGACGGGGGTCAGCCTGCTTGCCCTATTGAGGTGGTGTTATTATCTGTAAGATGAGGGTCCGTCTGTAGACATATTGTGAGATGGGTCCATCAACACAGCGGGTCTCAGGCTGCCTCTGCCTGCAGCATGTCTGAAAGCGCATGTGATTTTCTTGGCGTACCCAAAGGTATTACAGGTTAACGACATTTTTTTAATGGACAGGATTTGGAAAGTCAGAAAAACGTCTTTTCATGATAATGTACTCTTCCTATGGCTGCCCACCCTTCCCTGTACCAGCAGAGTGTCGCTGCCCGCTGCCCTGATGGCACCATTGCGCGCACCTGTCCTCTCAGTCTGTTCCAGCAGACACGCCAGCTGCCCCCGACTCTGTCCAGCATCTCAGTCTCAGTGGGTTGTCCTCCCCTAGCCCCTTCTTTGCCACCCTGATCAGCCTCACATCTCTGTCCAGAGACAATATGGCAGCAGGACACACATCCTCCTCTGTCATAGGGAAAACACACTGTACTCATTGGCCTGAACTGGACAAGGTTTTCCACCACATGGTGGTAGAGAAAGCGCCTGTACTCAAAAATGACATTGTTACCATTGTGAATACTTTGGGAGCCTGTTTTCAATCTTTTCTTCTTTGGCGGAAGGCACACAGGTCTTTGCACTGCTCTTTATTGACATTGGTCAGTGAGCTTGTCACATCAGGGCTACCAAGCCCAGAGCACTAGGCTCACAGGAGCTCAGGACTCTTTGGCATCAGAAATAGAGGCCCTCCCTTGATTCCATTCATCCATGAAACAAACACTTCCCGAGTGTCTATACAGGAACACAAAGACAAATCAAATTCACCTGTTTCCCTTGGGAAACTGCAGTTTCCTCAGCTACCCTGTGGATTTTGAAGTTACCTCAGAGTTCCAGTAAAAGTAATGATTTCCAAACCTGGGTGTGTAAGCAAATGATATTGAATTCAATTGTAATTCAATTTGTAATTGTAAAAAGCAAATACAGGCCTCACATGTCCTTAAGGGTTTAAGACTAGGCTTGGGTTCAGTGGCCTTGAGCACCTCATTGGACTTCTGGAGTCTCCCAATATCCGCTTTCCAGATGGCTCATAATGTTCAGCCTGCCCGCTTAAAAGGTTTCACTGAGAACCAAATAAAATAATACAAATGAAAGAATTTGTAATTTAAAAAAAAAACACATCACATAAATGAAAATTTTCTGTGTAAAATAAAAGGCTTTGAATAGACTTCCCTCCGTCCCTCTCAGCCCTCACTAGCTATAATTGAGGAGGGATGGGCCCCTTAGCGCCGTTGCTGCTAAGACATGTAGGAACACGCTGTGTGCTCTCGGCAGCCACCTCTGACTCCCAAGGATCAGAGATTTTCCCAAACAGGGAGAAATGATAAGCCATAGCACATCAAGGGTGGAGGCTGGGAGTGGTCCAGCCCAGGGCATGATACAGGGATTGTTTGAGAGACATTAAAAACAACCTAAAACCCATGGAAGTTTCTGTCCGCTTTTTATCTTCACCTAAAGACCACCAGTCATGAACTCTTCTTCCTTGGCAAAAAACCTTTTGTTGGTCCTAATCCTACACAATTGCTTTAATAATATAGATGTTACGCTGGGTGTGGTGGCTCACTTCTGCAATCTTAGCACTCTGGTTTGCTGAGGCAGGAGATCACTTAAGCTCAGGAGTTTGAGACCAGCAGGAGAAAGAGTGAGACCCCATATCTACCAAAAATAGAAAAATTAGCTGACATTGTGGTGGGCACCTGTAGTCCCAGCTACTTGGGAGGCTGAGGGAGGAGGATCACTTGAGCCCAAGAGTTTGAGGTTACTGTGAGCTAGGCTGATGCCAGGGCACTCTAGCCTGGGCGACAAAGTAAGATTCTGTCTCCAAAAAAAAAAGAGTGTGAGAGAGAGAGAGAGAGAAAGGAAAGAAATAGATATTAGGTTCAAATCAGCATATTTTTAGTACTGTCTTTCAATAGCATTATATTCTCCATGAAGTTAATTTGGAGCACTACTGGGCCCAGCTACAGGCATCTGTTTCAAGGCTACATTGCATTTGCTTCAAGAGCAGGTAATGTCCACCCCATCCCCCATGGTCTTGCTTAATCCTGCATTTAAGCAGAAGATTTGAAACGAATGTGATAGCGCAGTGATTATAGAAACCAAGAGCCACCATGGAAGTGACTTTAATTCTGTCACTGCGGGTGATCATTCTGAGATTCTGTGTTTAAAATTTAAAACATTACAAACTGTGAGAAGTACTATCTTTTCTTTTCTTTTTTGAGACAAAGCCTTACTTTGTCACCCTTGTTAGAGTGCAGTAGTGTCATAGCTCACAGCAACGTCAAACTATTGGACTCAAGCGATTCCCTTGCCTCAGCCTCCCGAGTAGCTGAGACTACAGACGCCCATCACAACACTTAGCTATTTTTAGAGACAAGGTCTCACTCTGTCTCAGGCTGGTCTCAAACCTGTGAGCTCCGGCAATCCACCTGCCTTGGCCTCCTAGAGTGCTTGGATTATTGGCGTGAGCCACTGTGCCTGGCAGAAGTACTATCTTTTCATTACATGTAGCTTTTACTTCATCCAGGAAATATTTTACCGAATGGGAAGTAAAATTTGTTAGTTCTGTGTTGCTATAAAGGAACACTGGAGTCTGGGCAATTTATAAAGAAAAGAGGCTTATTTGGCTCTTAGTTCTGCAGACTATAAGATGCAACAAGCCAGCTTCTGGTGAGGGCTTCAGGGAGCTTCCAACCAAGGTGGAAGGTGAAGGTGACAGGTCTGTCACAGGGCGAGAGAAGGAGTAAGAGAGGGACGAGGTGACACCAGGTTCCTTTATTTATTTAGAGACAGAGTCTCACTCTGTCACCCTGCATAGAGTGCTGTAGCATTATATCTTACAGCAACCTCAACTTCTTGGGCTTAAGAGATGATTCTGCTGCCTCAGCCTCCCAAGCAGCTGGGACTATAAGCCCCCACTGCAATGCCCAGCTAATTTTTCTATTTTTAGTAGAGACTGGGTCTCGCTCTTGTTCAGGCTGGTCTCCCACTTCTGAACTCAAGCAATCCACCTGCTTCATCCTCCCAAAGTGCTAGGATTACAGGTGTGAGCCACTGTGCCCAGCAGCCAGTTTCCTTTAAACAACCAGCTCCAGTATGAACTCATGAAGCAGGAACTCTTCATTGTCACCTGGAGGGAACCAAGCCATTCATGAGGGATCTGCCCCCAAGACTCAAACACCTCCCACCTCCAACACTAGGAACCAAATTTCAACTTGAAATTTGGAGAGGACAAACATCCAAACCATAGCAATATCTTCCAATTGAAACGTAATTTTCTTTTTAAATTATTTGCTTAGAACTAAAGACTAAAGTAAAGAAATAATGATTGCTAATGGTTATTTCTTGAAAATAAGATTATTGTATAGAGGAGAATACCAAAAAGTTGGCTCCAAAAGTCAAGCTCACCACCAATGATGAGAAGATTTTTATTTCTCTTCATCCCTGCAACTAATCCAACCTGGAAGAGAAGACAGTAAGAAATGACAAAACTTCTTCAGATCTTAAACAGGCTCAAACCCCGATGGCATTAACTGTCTCACTCATACACTTAGGGTGTTTTTAGTGAGGCATACAGCAGTGCCTGTACTCATTTCCAATCAACAAGAGCAAAAGAATGGGAGTGACATTCATTCATTCATTCAAATCCTCATGGAGTGTCTAAAGATGCTGTTCTGGGAGTTGGGGACATAAAATCTCTTGCCTCATGACACTTTCCATTCTAGTTTGGGCTTCAAGGATTCAGGAAACAGGGAAAACATACAGCAGAAAAGGAGGGGGCAAGTGCTAAGGAGATCAGCGAGCAGGGAAGGGAGAAGAGTGCTGGATAGGAACCTTGGAAAGACTTTTCCTCCTAATCAGAGGGAGCTAACAAGCATGGGGAAGGTTAGTTCCAGAGGAATGACAAGATAGGCAGGTTCTAGAAGAACGGGTCTATTAGGTAATGACATCTGGGGAGGTAGCACAGTACAGTCTGTGGGCCACATGTGGCCCTCTGCCTGTGTTTGTATAGCTTGAGAAATAAAAGTAGTTTTTACATTTTTAAATAGTTAATAAAAAAATCAAAAGAGACTTATATTTTGCAGTACATGAAAAATACATGAAATTCAAATTTCAATGTCCATTTGCTTATGGCTGTTTCTGTGCTATAAGGCAAAAGCAACTAATTTCAGCAAAAAACAGCCAGATATGGTGGTGCCCACCTGTAGTCCCAGCTACTTGGGAGGCTGAGGCAGGAGGATCACTTAAGCCCAGAGCTGGAGGTTGCAGGGAGCTATATTGATGCCACAACCCTCCATCCCAGGCAACAGAGTGAGACGTTATCTCAGAAATCACAAACAAACAAAAAAACTCCAAACTCCAGAAACCTAAGATATTTACTATCTGGCCCTTATTTTTTCAGAAAAATTTTATACTAACTCCTGAGGTAGGGATAAGGGCAGAATCAGAGAGACTAGTATGAGACTTTTGCTCCATTTGGGTGAGAGAAGAAGGTGGCTAGGACCACAGTGCAGCAGAGGAGATGATGGCAAGTGGCTGGATTTTGGAAATCCAGACCATCCTGGCCCTACGATGGTGCAAAAGAGATACACATTCAATAGAAATGTTGCTTCCAATTTTGTAGAAACTGTATATCAAAGTTTGAGCTCTGATCTTTTCTCAGGCTAGCAATACACACACATGCAGTGAGAGACTCTCTCTCCACACTGGGCAGTGGCAGTGAGTGGCAGTGAGTGGCAGCTCCCAGTCAGCCATGCGATCACCAGGGTAAGGAATTGGCACTCGCTATTCTCCTGAGGAGCACATGCCTATTGACCCATCCACAGGTGTTAATGTCCCAGCGATTTGAACCACATCAGAAAAGAGAGAAATTGATGATCCTGTTACTCTAGCATCCCCGTCATCCAGAATAAAGCCTAAAATATTATTCAATGCTTCAAACATTCTTCAGGCCCCGTGTGCTTTCAGCTGTGTATCTCAGTACAAATACCAACATTCCGTGTTTCACTTTTGATACAGTATTCAACAAATTGCATGAGCTAACTGACTTTTTTTTATAAAGTATATTTTGTACCTGATGATTCTGCCCACTGTCGGCTAATGCAAGTATTCTGAGCATGTTTAAGGTAGGCTGGGCTAAGGTTAGGTGCATCAGATGCATTCTTAACTTACTACGTTTTAGACTTCTGATGGGTGTATTGGGACATGATCCCATCTTAAATACAGAAGCATCTGCATTTTGATGGGAGAGGCATCAAGAGTCACTGATAAATCCTGTGAAGTATGTGAGAACAAGAGAGGGGCCAAGGATGTGGCCTGTGCAGTTGGGTGTTGGGCTTGCTGTTTACTCAGGTGGGGAAACTCCAGGAGGAGACGGGTTTGTGAGGAAGAGATCAAGAGCTCATGGAGATCATGTCATCATCTTTAGTGGCGCACGTTGGGTGTTCTTTTTCCCATTGACCTGTCTTAGCTGTTAGCTGCCTGGATCTAAAATACATGTAATTATGAAGCCCTCCTCCTCACTGATGTGGAACTTCATGTCAGCTGTATCTCAGGTAGACAGGAGACGCAGGTTAACCGCAGGGACAAATGGATAATGATGTGCCAGTAAGATAAATACAGCTATGACATTGTGTTGGGTTGGGCTGCTCTGGAGGCTGATTTTGAGCAGATTTAAGTATAAGATGTTCATTTGAGAATTAATCTCAAGAATCCCTGGTAGTAAAGAGGAGAAGGAAGACGGAGGGGAGGGAGATGCTTGTATTCACTAGGCCACTGTTCTGGACATGGGGGCGTTAATCCTGCTGGGGACCACACTAAACTCGCCTCCCAGCCTCTGAGTTTTCCTACTGTTGAGGTGAGGTAGCTGGAGTGTTTACCCTCCAACATCTCTACTATTGGCCAAGGGTTACTCCAGGGTATGCTAACTGCCTGGCACTTCCCCTTCCCACATGTGAGTTCACATGTTCCTGTAGCTGGGGAAAGCCCTCAGGTGGCTACAGGTGCCACTAGTATAGTGAGAACGGTGAGTTCGAGGGGAAGTTGGGTTACCAGGGGGACCAGAAGCATCTGATCAGACCTAACAGTCATGATAAAACAAAAGCCAAATGCCCGCAGTCAGTGTTCCCCTGAGATGGCCAGACCCCAGAGGTAAGACTGGCTAATCCAGAGGCCTGGGGCTTTCTCAAGACCACAGAAAGTTTTTGAAGACCCAAGGACTTGTTGCTATGTTGGGCCTCATTGACTCAATTTAAGATCTCTTTGTCACCAGAGCTAAGATATTTCTACGTGATGTCTTTCCTGAATTGCTACACAAACATTTTCAATTACATAGCTTCAATACTGATGTTGTGAGATACAACGTGTATTTTCTTTTAATTACTAATGAAAAGAGAAAATGTCACTTTATTTACTGAGAATAATGGCAAAATTGTCTAGGATATTGACCAAAAGTTGGAATGACTAGCATGTATGTAAATCAGCAATAGAAGTATTAAAATGTATCCCGGCAGATAGGGCTGAATTACTGCGAAATGATAACAGAATTTAGCAGGCCAAAAATTCCTATAGATGTAGTTGTCAACTTCATAGATAAGAAGGCTAACTTCTGACTTTTAGGAGTCTCTGGACGATTGAACACATCCCATTAAGACTCACTTCCTTACCTTTTTAGAAATTATTCCAGTCCACCCACAGTTAGACATAGGGAGGTATCAAGCTGTCCACATAGAGGATCGAACAAACAAATGTGAGCCTCAAAATCGTGTTAGTTATTACAAAATACACACAGATACACAGAACCAGATGGCTCTGAACGCCAGGTAACTTAATGAACAACTACAAGTTCTAGATCTTAGTGATAACTATAAATTGCCTAAGCACTCTCTGTTGAATCATCCGGATCTTTTAAAAATTTACGTTTTTTCCTACCAGTTAGGAGTGTATAAAATGTGATGATTAAAAGAAAAGAAAACCCCTGGGTCCACAAAATAATGCTGCCCCACATAAAGGATGTCCAAAGAGAAGGCAGTGGGTAGGAACACGTTAAGAACACATTTCAATCACTCACACTTAAATTCTTCACTCATTCATCAGTATAACTGCTGACTAGAGGAAAAATAGGGGTGCCCTGTGCAACATTATTTCCACTTTAGATATGTGTGGCCACCCTTGGGTGGTAAGAACCAAGCCTGGCCAGTTCTGAGCCTTGCTTAGACAATTAGATTCTGCACACACACACACTCATGATTTTGATCCAAAAAAAGAGCATCACCTCAAAGTATGTCTAACTAATTTTAAAAACATTTTATTCTTTAAAACTTACTTTTTAAGGGACTTCCAGTCAAAGCAGCTCATAAGTCAAAATGACTTCAGGCTCCTTATTTACTTAGATAACAAGATAATATCCGGCAGGGGGTGGTCCTTACAGTGTTTGGGATTCAGCTAATGTCACCTGCTCACCCTTAACGTGAGACATGGTAGTGACTGCTGCTGGTAGTGGCTGGAAATCCAGAGGCCCCCTCTGTTCTCCAGACCCCTGCCCTGTTCCCTACAAGTTCTAGCATCACAGCTGATGTCAGGAGACAAGAGGCCAGTGCAGGGTAGGGCTTTGGCCTGGGGAAAGCTGACTCAGGAGGCCTAAGCCTGGGCTGAACCCTGAGGAGTGTTCAGGTTGATTTATTCCCAGCAAGAGTGGTTCTTTGGGGCAGATTGTCATACTCAGCACAGGAAGGGCTCTGCTGAAATGGAGGCCACAGAGATGGGCAGCTGCTGGCCATGGGGACTCAGAGTGCCCGTATCTCCCTGGGGAGGACTGAGGAAATGGGAGATGAGGCCACGGTACACCTTCTCTGGCCGAAGTCGTGGGATACAGGGAGGGGAGGAATGCTTGCACTGGTAAGGCAATTCTTGGACATCGAGGCCAGAAAAGCTCAGATGAGGCTGAGCCCTTTCCTGGGTTAAGAGTGAATAAAACATGCTGTGATTTAAAGAAAATTAAACTCCTCGGTCCACACTGTATACTGTAGGGTTTATACACTCAGAGTGCTAGGCAGAGCCACATTGCAGCATCAGTGATGGACAAGGTAAAGGTTCTGCCACATACTTAACCTCCAGGAGCTCACAAGCCACCAGAAAAGAGCCTACAATGATGCACCTCTAGAAAGCCGCTCTCGCGTCTTCCTGGGTCCAAGCCAGCAACTCACATGCAGAGGCAGGACAGATGTTGTTACCACTCATCCCAGAAGCCGTAAGTCACTGGTTTCCCTGCCTTCTTGGGATTCCCTCTTCTGCCACAGCAAGCCTGGCCTTCAAAGGGATGTCATTTTCATGACGGCTAAACATTTATTTTTCAATATTTATTGGCTTTTTATATGTCTGTGAATTGTCTGTTTGCCATTTTTGCCCATTTCCCCATTTGTTTTTTTCATATTGATTTGTAACAGCTTTCTATAAATCAGCTAGAATGAACATTTATCTATTGTAACTGTTGCAAATATTCTTTCAATTTTTCATTGCTGAACCTTTCTGTGGCATTTTAGGACATGCAGAATCGTACATTTTTATGATATGATAGCCCAGGTCTTTTGTTTTACAGTTTTTTTTCTTGACTTTCATGTGACTAGATGAATAGCCACCGATATTCTTGTAATTCATTTAGGTTTTTATTTCATATATTTAACTCTTCAGACCATCTGGAATGTATTTAGGCATGATGTGGGAAATGTGACATATTTGCCCAAACAGTTAACCAATAGTGTCAGCCATCAATTGCTGAATTATTCCTTACTGATTTGTTAACAAGGTGGAGAATTTTATTCCCCCAAATGCTGCCATGAGTTTTGTGTTGAAGTGACAAACAGCTCTGTTTCCTAGGAGTTGCCATGTGCTTTGTCCACAGGGAGCTGGGGATGATGAGGAGGTGTGGAAATTCAAGATGCAGTGGCCATCCTAAAGAGGTCCAACACAGGGGCAAGTGGGGACAGAAGTCCTGGGGCCACTCACAGAGTGGACAGAGGGGTGGGGAGCCCAGCATTTGGGGAAGAAAGTTAGCAAGGAAGCCGCACGGTTGAGAGAAAAGAGGGACAGCTGGTAGCTACTGTGACTACTGAATTTTAGGCAGAAGAAATATTTATAGAAGATCTTTGGGAGGTTTTCTAAAGATGAATTTCTTTAAGAAAACCTATAGTAAAATATCTGTGACTCTTCAAGTGTATTAAATGGAGTAAGTTTTCTCTGAATGTGACTGTGCTAAAACAGTCTCCTGGGACACGCATTTGAGTTACATTTGGAATGCTGCCTCCTTGGTAAATACACTATTTATATATTCTTTTACTTAGAACATATGCCTAAATTCTTAAATATACTAAGAGGCTCTTTCTGAGGTTTATATTCTGTTCTGTCCTTGTACTACAGTGGCTCAACCTTCCTAATGCCGTGACCCTTTAACACGGTTCTTCACATTGTGGTGACCCCCAACCATAAAATTATTTTCATTGCTACTTCATAACTGTAATTTTGCTCCTGTTATGAATTGTAATGTAAATATCTGATATGCAGGATGGTGTTAGGCAACCCTTGTGAAAGGGTCGTTTGACCCCCAAAGGGGTCGCAACCCACAGGTGGAGAACTGCTGTTGTACTAGGTCCTTTCTATTTGAATTCTCATCATGCCAACTTTCTCTGTTACAACCCATAAAGGAACTATATCAGTCGTGAATGATAGATCTAGATTATAGCAGAGTCTAACACCCAGCAAAATGCTATCTGAGGGGCACAGTTGGAAATGGATGCCTGATTTGCTAGGTAAGGCCAGAAGAAAACTCTTTTCTTTGGTGTGAGTAGAACACAGTAGATGGTGCTGGTGACTGAGGACTCCTGGCTTCCAGATCCAGGTGGACCTCACACTAGGTGCATCTCATTGGGATGGGATGAAGATTTATGTGAGCAGGGGCAGAAAACCGAGAAGCAAGGGTTGTGACAATAGGACAAGTGAGGTAACACAGAAACAAGGTCTCAGGAACATCATCCTATGAGGGGACTTTGGGAAATAAAAAGTTGTATCTTTCTATTACCATCACCATAAGGCTCAAAGAATGACCCTAAATCTATTATAAACTTAGAAGAAATTATGATTCTTATTATGATCTAGAGTTACCTGTTATTCTTTTAATTTTAGACTCTTCTTTTCATTGGACTGTGATTAGACAATCTTTAAACATAGTCAGACTCAGTGTCAGCATTTTAAATCTGAGTTTTAAAGAAAGTATTGCAATATACAGTAGTAGATGGGGGGAACATTTCGATAAAGTTTCAACAAGCATAGGTTTTGTGCTAATGAATATCAAACGCCTTGTCGTCCTTACTGGCTGTGTGTTGTTTTATTGTACAGATACTCGATGATTTACTGAACATGTCCTCTGATTGTATACCGTGGATTTTTTTTCCCTTATTTGTTGCTATTGCCAACAAAGCTGGATTGAACATTTTTGTTTATAAACTGAAATGTATCAATCAACTGCTTTAAAATGATCATTAGCCCCCTGTTGCACCCAGGTTAATCCATCCTCTTGAATCTGGCACATGAAGCTCGTGGTATCCAGCCTAGTCCATGTTAGATGATCCTCTCAGGCCAGCTGCAGCCCCAGCCACTCAGGACCCAGCTCCAGTGTCCTTTGTAAAACCTTTGTAAAACCTTTCCCATAATCCTCAGGCCAGGTGACTTTTCCTTGCTCTGAGAAGCTCCAGCATTGTATTCCCACATCTATGACAACAAATATCACATCATATCATAATTATTTTGACAGATCACTGTTTCTTGAACTGGAGTCAATGTTCAGAGGCTAGCAAGTATATGTTTTTTATCCTGTTGAATACCCAGCCTAGTATTTGGCACCCAGTCTAGTGCCTGACACAGAAAACTAGCCTCTCAATTGATGCTTGTTGAGAAAATGTATGGTTACATAATGGGGTAGAATTAAGTAATAGATGGAATTTTGTTGAATCACTGATATTTTTACCTTAAGTTTAAATTCTCTCTTGGGCTTGAAATGAGAGGATTTCATGCACCTTATTTTAAAAGTAAGTAGACATTTATCTAAGAATGAACAGACAACAAGGTTCTGACACTCCTCTGGGGAGGTCTCTGGGCCAGAGCCCCAGCAATAGTCTTCCCGTTATGGCTGCTGCTGCAGAGTGGCAGGACCATTTTGACGATTCCCCTACCACTGGTTTAGTAGGTCTGGGGCTGGAGGTATGAAACAGTATGCCAGCAGAAAAAGGAAATGACAAAAGTCTTTCTGTGAGGTCAGTCCCTGGTCCACCTTTTCCAGAGTTTTCTAGCCAGTGGAATTGATGCCGTCCTTAATGCTGCTCACTGGTGGACGCCAGAAGGGGTATTCAGACAATGCCTTTTCTAAGGCCCAGAATCTCTGCAGGGGGTTGGGGCTTAGGGGGCTGAAGCTGAGCTGCACTTTAGGGGACAAAATTAGAATTGGAACTGATTTTGAGAAACTGAAAACTTGGAGGTAGACAAGGACCCAGGAGTCCAGGGGGACGTGTGGATACCACCCCATTGAGACCAAACCTTCACCATAAAAACTTCACTGCAAATTGAAGACTTTGCCCTTCAATAACCTTTTTGCAGTGATCCACAAGAAGAAATACAGTGTTCACCACAAACCAACACATGCATTCATAAATAGTCATAACCAAAACAAAATTCTTGTGTTATTTTGATACATGCAGCATAGTCTGATATTTTCAATTCGATCCTGTTTCATTGTTTTTTAAATACTGGTCATGGGCTGGGCCCAGTAGCTCACACCTGTAATCCTAGCACTCTGGGAGGCCAAAGTGGGTGGATTGTTGAGCTCAGAATTTTGAGACCAGCCTATTCAACAGCAAGACCCTGTCTCTACTAAAAATAGAAAAAAACTTAGCCGGGTATTGTAGAGGGCACCTGTGGTCCCAACTACTGGGGAAAGCTGAGGCCACAGGATCACTTGAGACTAGGCTTTTGAGATTGCTGTGAGCTATGATGCCACAGTGCTCTAGCAAGTGTGACAGGATCAGACTCTGTCGCAAACAGACCAAAAAAACTAAATACTGATCATGACTCTGTATTGATTTGAAGACCTGCCATGTGAAAATCGCTGCCCAAGAAAGGGTGGAGAAAGAATAGTCTCTTGATTTTCTAAGATTAAGAGAAGAGTGCTTAACTGTTAAAAGTGAGGTGAGTAACCAGGAGGGCTGCCAGGGTCTCTATCACCATTGATCTTAAGCTAGGGGGGAAGGCTTAGAGGTCTTAACATAACTTGTTAAGTATTAGTTGTGTTTGTGAGAGTGAGATAGAGATGAGAGGGAGAGAGGGAGATTGAAATTGGGAAAAGGAAAGCCTCTTTCAAATCAACTGGGCCTGTGCCTGGGCCTGGGGGCTGTCACAGTACAGTGGTTGATGCATCAAGAGGAAGACATACAAGACGCAGCAGAATGTTAAGACAGTCTTTCTCAAAGAGAAATCACTCACGTGCAGCTTTTTATTAACTACACAAAATCAGAATTTGTTAGCCTAATTGAATTAATCTGGAGATCGAAGCTCATTCTTGGTCCAAAGAACTGATAGGATTATAGGTAAGAGCTAAGCAGACAGCATGAACTTTTTAATAACACAAAGTTCACAAATATTTTTTCTCCCACTCTTGGGAAAGTAGAAGGAAATAAATTAGAGGCACATGCCAGGACCTTCAACCTCCTTGCCTCCCACCAACTTCTAGAACAACTAAACATCAAGAATCCCTTAGTGGTTTCCTCTTTGTGTGAACATGCATGAGCGATGGGAAAGAGATATACTTGGGGCCAGTACATTTTTAACTCCCTGGGAGGTATTTTTTATCTAAACATGCCTTCATTTGGACCTTCAAAGATGAAATAATGAAGCAACTTTCCCCGAGTGCCATATCTTATTCTATCATCAACTTTTTATAGACTTGAACACTCTGTCAATTAACACGTTTTAACTCGGAGCAAACTCCTCCTTCGGGAATAGTTTTATCCTAAAGGAAATGCAGATAAGGGAGCGGCCCAAGTTGCACTGTGGTTCCTGATTGAAGCACTATCTTCTACCCCCAACAGCAGCGATAGAATTTGCTGAGACTACAGAATACGCCACTCCCAAAGGCAGGTGTGCAAAATGTAAGGAAGATGTTTTTTTAACACAGGAGTAAAACATTATGTCTATTTAAAGACTCCGTTCCACCACATGGCAGAAGTTTCATCTTAGTCAATTCAGGATCAATTCATTTCTACATTTTCACCTTCCCCTCTCTCTCCAGGGTCACTTGGCCATTCTGGAGGCCTCTTGCTGGATTCCTGCCGGTCAAGGACCGTCCCCGCCCTTCTCTGAGAAGTGAACATCACCCCTCCATGCCCTTGTCTGTGGCTGGGCAGCCCGCATTACGTCCCTACCACACTCCCTCAACTGAGCAGTGAGCCCTTGGCAGGTCTTTCATCCATTATCTTTGCCTTTTTAGTGTTGCAGGAATATTCCGCTACTCTGCATGGAAGTGGAAATTCTCATGAGGTCCCAGAAAAACACTGTGGAAGCTCCAGGAGGCTCTTTTCCAGCAGCCAAATTCCCTTTTACTTAAAAATATGCTAAATGTGGTCAGTGGGGAAGATGTTGCTTTCCTGGGCCAGTGCAGGTACCCTGGGCAGCAGGTGCCTGTGCGAGGTGGTGAATATGCTGAGACCGCCTCCCAGGTCACTCTTCCTCCTTCCCTGTGTGGTCTGTGCCCTGGGAGACCAGTGCTACAGAGTCCTCGCAAGGCTGTGCCCTGGGAGACCAGTCCTACAAGAGCCCTTGCAAGGCTCACTTGGCCCGTCCTCCAGCTGAAGTTTAGGTTAGTGGGAGACAGGTGCTGGCGGTAGATCAAAGGGCAGGAGGAGATGGAGATGTGGCTCTTTCCACCTCCTTCTTTCTGAGACACAGGTGGGCAGGGGCCGACCTCCTTCCTGAAAGCCATGTGCCATCAGGGGATCAGGGTGAGGGGCTATCACCAGGACTCTGCTCCAGCTCTCCCTGGACTCTAGTGCCCACTCCCCACCCTGCCCTCTCAGCTTGGAGACAGCTGTGGCTCACCAAGGTGGTAGCCCCAAGACATGTTGCCACCAGTTGTCAGCTTCCTCTCAGCCTGCCATTGGCCATGCGAACAGCTCCATCATTCCTCCCTCTCCAGCTGCCCCACTCACTGGTGCCATCCGTCTGCTGCTGGGACCCAATGGAGTCAGTTTCACAGACACTAACTTGTAGGAGGATCCTCCTGCCTCTGGTCATAGAAAAATATTCCTTACATCTGCTGTGGATCAGGCTACAGGGAAACAAGACTCCCCACTCTGCCTGGTATTGTGCTGGCACATTGGGCCTGGTGACAGCCATATGAGCAGCCACTTCAAAGGGGCCACCTTGCTCTTGGCAACTGAGGAAGAGGCAATTGTGGGGGCTGTTTCTTCTCCATGTATCTCTATTCTGCATCTGACCCTTTTTGTTTCTTTTCTGGAGACTGTTGCCTAGGCCAGAGTGCTGTGGTGTCAGCCTAGCCACAGCAGCCTCAAACTCCTGGGCTCAAGTGATCGTCCTGCCTCAGCCTCCCAAGTAGCTGGGTCTAAGAGGTGAGCGCCACAATATCTGGATAATTTTTCTATTTTCAGTAGAGATGGGGTCTCACTCTTGCTAAGGTTGGTCTCCAACTCCAGACATCAAGGGATCCTCCTGCCTCAGCCTCCCAGAGGGCTAGGATTATAGACACTATGCTCGGCTACCATCTGAACCTTTGTCCCCATCCGTCTCACCAGAGCTGGCTCAGGTACTCACTCTTGAGTCAGGATAACCAATTCATAAGCTAGCCTATGTCATGCCTGGTTTCAAAAGAGATGTACCAGGGCTATCAGTGTCTTTCTTCCAAAAGCAGAATCAGAAAGTGTCAAAAGAATGAAGTAATTAGTAGCTGAGTTTGAACTGGGGAAGAAAATAGAGCCGGCTAAGGGATTCAGAGTATCTGTCTGACTTCTGGGCTGCTTGTCATGAGGCTTGTGTTTGCAAGGCAAGAACATTGCTTCTTGCCTAGAGGTGGTATCTATTTAGAGTAACTTGGGAGGAGCTGATAGACATTATGGTGGGCCCTGGGTGTGGTCCCTAAGAACCCCAAATCCCTCCTGTTCCTGCAGCCCTGAGTCCTGCCTGAACAGCTGTCCCATCCTGGATTCCTGGGAGGCTGCCCAGCAGGGTCATTAAGAGAATGGTCTCTGGAGCCAGCCTGTCTGGGTTTCTACCCAGACTTGCCACCTCTTAGCTCTATGACCTCTGGGCAAACCCTTAACCTGTCTCTTTTTTTATCTGTAAAATGAGCATAATAATTGTATGCCCTTCACTGGGTCAGAGTGAGGATTAAATGAGTTAATATTTAGAACAGTAGTTGACACACAATAAGAGTTGCCTTAAATTATTCCTATTACTGCTACAATAATCCACCATCCTCCCCTTGCCTATTACAAGGCAGCCAGCCCGGGTAGTGAAATGCATATAGCCTCAGCATCAGACCACCTCAGGTCACATCCTGCTTTACTTCATTTTCAGTGTCCCCTATCTGCAAAATGGGAAAAATAATGCCTACCTGGAAAAGTTGTTGGAGGGGCCCAGTGGCAATGCATAAGCAGGGCTTAGTAGGGCCTGATGCATCAAGCATCATTACTGCTGAAGCTAATTTATGCAAACCTCTCTGTTACAATGGACTTTCTAAAACAGGACTTTTTCATTTACAGGGAGCTCTTCCCTCTAAAGTGTCACCTTGTCTTCTAAAGGTGAGTATACCTTAAAACCTACTCCCCAAATACAAAAAACTTTTATAAGTTATTAGTGACTTCAATTACTAGATGTCTCTAAAACCTAAAACAAAGATAGATTCATCAGGCCCTCCAGTTGAATACAGGTGTTCCTATCCAGCTGATTGAGCATCCATTGGCCTTGATCTAGAACCTAGTTTCACAGAGATGAATAAGACCTTATTCCTACCCGTGAGGGATTTACAGTTTAGTAAGGGAGGTGGGCAGGTAGGCAGGTACTTCCCTAACAATGTGATGCTTTCCCTGAAAAGTGATCACGAAGGGCCTCCTGGGCAGTGCAAAGAAATTTAGACCCATCTGCAGACAGCAGAGGAGTTTTTAAAGATTGGTGGCCAAGTTTTTGTTTCACGCTGGTGATAAAGTGGAGGACTGATTAGAGCAGGAGAGAAAGAGAAGAAAAAAAGATGTGACATGCAAAACAACCCCCCTCACTTCTTAAAGAGATGTTTGGGAGCTAATCACCTGTGAAATCTCTAGTATCTCTTGTGAAGAAGAATGCTCACTGGAAAGAGAATTAAGTGAAGTGTTTGTAGGAGGAGTGGAGAGAAGGATGGACTAAGGCCCCATCCGGTGGTCTTGCCTAGATCCAGAAGCTCTCTTATGACTCATGATAGTCAAGCACCCTGCAGTCAGGCAGTGATTAATCCAACCCAAGTTCAAAGACGCTACTATCATAACTGTAAGTCAGACACAGTCTCAGGCCTCCTTTCTCAGGCTTAGACTCTGGTCTACTAAACACAGACCTTGTCCATTGTTCCCACAAGACATTTCTTAAGAGTTTCTGAGTCAGCCGAGGGCTAGGCAGCTGTGGAAAAGAGGGAGGGAAAGCCCTGGAAGGCCAGTTACGTGAGCCTTCATGTGAGGACACACCATCACAGCCAGAGAACTCGAGGGGCAGCATATTTATTCATAGGAAGGCAGTCTCTGCTGTGCTCATGGTCCCTCCGAGGCCCAATATACCACGAAACCAGTTCCAAGGAACTGTAATAGTCTTCAAATGACTTGGATGAGTGAATGCAAAAAAATCCAAAAGAAAAGGGCAAAATTGGCTCGGCACCTATGGCTCAATCGGCTAAGGCGCCAGCCATGTACACCTAAGGTGGCAGATTCGAATCCCCAGCCCGGGCCCACCAAACAACAATGACGGCTGCAACCAAAAAATGGCCAGGCCTTGTGGCGGGCACCTGTGGTCTCAGCTGCTTGGGAGGCAGAGGCAGGAGACTCGCTTGAGCCCAGGAGTTGGAGGTTGCTGTGAGCTGTGATGCCATGGCACTCTACCCAGGGGGATAGCTTGAGGCTCCGTCTCAAAAAAAA